>JXCR01145491.1:41544-76675 GCA_002079205.1 Phalaenopsis hybrid cultivar | reverse complement strand
AGCCTCACCCTCAATTCTTGTGTTTATCCTTCGAGATAGATACAAAATTTGAGGTAAAGCGCTCTTTCATCTAAACTATGAAAATTATGGGGTCAATTTGACTTCATCTTTTTCAAAACTAAAATTTTTAAACGTCCTTCCGAAGCAGGCAACGGGATTTTAATTCTGATGACCGACAGCTTCTTACGGGCAAACCCCACACCAAAAATAGTGCCGACAAGGTGTTCTCTGACTTTGGAAAAATCGGAAAACACACCTAAGTACAGAAAGTCTAAACCCCCAAAATATCAAGCCATTGTGATTAATATTTAAAGACCTATAATTTAATTAAGCTTTTAAGTATCTAATTAATTAAAAATAAAATATAAGTCAAATAAATTTAATTTTTATTTCACATTGTTCTCCTCTGTTCACTGAGCAACATGGTAATTTTCTTTAACTTTTATAATTTTTTTATGCAAAGATATGGATTTTCTAAGTTCAGGGAATTAAATAAATAAATAATTCCTATTTTTCTATTTATCCACCTCAGCCGCCACACAATCCTCATATCCTCCAAAGCTCCACGCGTCCTGCATTCATGAACCATTTCTTCGTTTGACACCGTCTTGTCCGTTGGATCAATACACGCGCTGAACGGTCGTCATCCGTCCATCATCCCCGATCAACCTAAACCAAGAGCCATCCACATTAAATTGCTTAGATCTCACTCAATACTCAACCAAATTAAGTTTGATTTAATCCTACACATTCATCTAACCGAAGCAAACATTTCTATACGGTTGATCATGCAGGAAAGTAAGATTTTCTTCATAAAAGCCCAAATCGAGCTCGGTTTGAGGGAAAGTGCCTCATACCTTGGTCCAAGAGGTGTAGCGTAAATTGGATTTATTCTTGAGCTTCGTTGTGAGTTGTTGAACCTCCTCCAACTGTCACCTTGAGCTGAGAATGAGTCTAGGTCTGAATTCGATCAAAGGGTGACTCGGGTTTGGTCTAGGGCTAGGTTAGAGGGTTCAAAATGATGGGGTTTTGATTGGGGAAGTCCTATTTGGCTCTGGTGAAACTTATGAGACAATCAATTTGGATTTTGAATGCACTTGGTGGTATGGCCTTGAAAACCCCTGGACTTCAGTGATGAAATTAGGTTTTGCAATAGAAATTAACGTAAGGAAATGGTGAGGATTAACTTCTCTGGACTGATAGTGGATCTGGAGAAATTTTGGTAGAGTTTGGCTAAGTTTTGAGCATGCCCACTTCTTTGGTCGTGGGGGGTGCTTAATTTATAGAAGAGTCCATGACTGTCACCAGGGCATGCCAATGTGGCAGGGGAGCTACTTAGGTGGATGGGAGAAAAGCTTTAGTAGCCAATGGGGCTTAGCCAGCTCAGATGAGTTCAATTTTGGGGTTTAAACCACTTGGGTCTTCTCAGGCTGGGTGTTTTCCGATGGTTGTGGTTGCTAGCCGGCCAAGGTCAGGTCACCTCCAAGCTCAAGATGGGCTTTTAAAATACTTATGGGTATGGGCTTTTAAACATGCACACGATGAATTTTGATTTTGGAAATTGATCATGGGCCAATTGAATGGATTTGGATTCAATTGAAATTGGATTTAGATATGTTGAATTTAATTTGAATTTGCAATTAGGGCATTTGATTGATCATGAAGTTCAATTTGGGGATTTTTTAGACTTTGGGTCAATTTGAGGCAATCCACTTGGACTTGGATTTAGAGTTTGGAATTGGGCTTGAATTTGGTTTCAATTGGGTTAGTACATGATTAATTTGAGTTTAAAATTGAAATTGGGGAGATTTGAGATCAATTTGGGGGCAAATTGGGGTGATCTCTGGACTTTAGGCACTTAAGGGGAAAATTGGGATTTTTGTCTAAGTTTGTCAATTTGGTCAAATAAGACCCAATGTATGGTCAAGAAATAGTTTTAGGAATGTTTGAAATGATTTTGGAGGATTTAGGAATTTTTTGGGCCTTCAAGGGCATTTTGGTTATTTTAACAAATTTGAAGGTATTTTGGTAAATATGAAAATTTTGGAGTGTTTTGGGCAATTTGGGTGGTATGAAATTGCTTGAAATGATTTTTGAAAAAAATTGATGATTTGGACCAACTTTGGAATTTTGTGGTATCAGGGGCAATTTGGTAATTATGGGAAAATTTGGGGCTAGAAGGCCAAAATTGGGTAATTGGGTAGGGTTAAGTTTTGATGCAAATGTTGATCATAGAATTACCCTCATGGTGCCATGAGACCAAAGAAACCCCACTTTGGATTCTCCATGTGTTGGTCCTATCCACCCCAGTCAAGGACTGAGGATTAGGAGGACCACCCACATGGGTCTCCAAAGAGGCAAGGGAACCAAACTAGACATGTGTAGGCTAGGTTTCAAGGTTGTGAGTGAAAGTGTGAAGTGCAAGTGTGTAATAGACCAAGCCACATCACCCAGGGTCAACCTTAAGGTCAGACAGTCCTAAAGGGAACCCTTCTTGAGCTCCCCCATATCGGCTTCAGCTACTAAGCGTTAGATGTAGAACCAACACATGAAACTTCAAGATGAGCAAAGAAGAGTTTAGAATTTCTATTGGTAAGGGTACCATTACTATTCTTCTAGGAATAGTCAACAGAAAAGCCATATGGCAAGATCCTAGGCTCCTAAGGAAGAAAGACAAGACCTCAAATAAAAATGAGGTCAACAACCATCACTAGTACTCTAGGAATAGTCAACAGGAAAGTCTTATGGATAGATCCTAGGCTTCTAAAGAAGAAACTAGACCTCAACCAAAACTGAGGTCAATAGTGCAAATGGATGTATGTAAAGAAAAACTGATCTCTTGGAGCTGATGTGTCGTGCATTAGTAAAGCATAACATTTGTAGCACAATATAGTTTGATTTTGCAATAGTTTGATGTGAAATCTATGTTCCTGCACAGAAAATTATAAGAAGAGATTTATAAATTACAACAACCTGGATATGAAGCCTCAAAAGACTTAGCTTGTAGATTAGACAAGTCTTTATATGGGTTAAAAAATCTACCATGACAATCGTATAAGGAGTTTTGATCCCTTCATGCTGGAACAAGAGTGTATGAGGATCCAATACGACCATTGTGTGCTTTTGAAGAAGTTGGACATGAATGATGAGTCCATCTACTTGCTTCAATATTGATGAAATGATTACATATGCTAGTTTAACTGAGGTTCGTAGGATGAAGAAGTAACTGCCCAAAAATTTCAAGATGAATGATTTAGGTGTAGCTCGTAGATTCCTTGGCATAGAGATTCTCAAATACAATGCTGTTGGAATTGTTTGGCTCTTCCATATAGTATATGTTCAGAAGGTGTTGAAAATGTTTAGGGTTGATGACTCGAGCAAGGGGGTGATTCTACCCATCACATCTCATTTTCAGTTAAGTTCAGATCAATATCCTATAGATGATCATGAGAGGAAAGTTATGCAATCGGTTCCTTATGCTAGTGTAGTTGGCTTTTTTATGTATGTTATTCTTTTTACTAGCGCAAACATTGCACAATAAAGTATTATTTTGAATAGGATCAAACATGATCCAGGAGGGAGTCCTTGGCAAGCTATAAAGAGTATTATGAGATAACTGAAGGGTACATGTGCTGTCAGCTTGGTGTTTGAAAGATAATTACATATTATTAATTTTTGTATAAAATACTCTGATTCAAATTATGCATGTGAAATGGATAAGTGTGGGTCTTCGAATAGCTATTTATTCATATTTGTGGGAGGATCGGTTCTTCAGTTTACTATTGTTTTATTTACTATGGATGTTGAATACAAGGAAGTCATACAGGTGATGAATGAAGCGAAGTGGATGCAGGGTTTACTGGATGAATTGGGAGTTGATCATGAGTCTCTGAGAGTGTTTTGTGATAATTAGAGTGTGATTTATGCGCCACAAATTCAGTTCATCATACATGTGTCAAGCACATTGATGTGAGGTAAGACTTTGTTCAGGGTTGATTAATGAAGACAATGTTCTGTTAAAGAAAAGAGATACAAAGGAGAATACAATGGACATACTCACAGAGATAGTACCAATCCAGCATATCACCACTGTAGGAGTTTGGTGAATGGTGAATGTCCAAGCTCTTGCTTGATTGCCCCTTCGGGCATTTTGAATAACTAAACAAGACTTGATCCCTTAGGGAGGGGTTGTGTAGACAAACATCTTGTTGCATTCGTTTTGGTACTAGAGCTCATTTTGGTCATCTCCAACTTATTAGGAAGCAAAAGATGAGATGAAGATTATTATCGAAAATGTCAAATCTAATGGTTGTATATTAGGAAATGTGTATATTGAGAAGATTGATGTTAGGTAATATAATTAGAGAAGATCTACTTGCAAAATATTTTTATATTATGAAGATTGATATTAGGTAACCTGATTAGAGGACATCTATTTACATGATCTTTTCTATGTTAGAAATATTTCTAATTTGCATGTCCTAATCCTCTCTTATTTATAGAAGGAATTGTGACAGATTTTTATGGTTGGCGTTGTAATCCTATTTCATCTGTTTTTTATCTCTCCCCAATTTTTTATATTGGAATAACCCTTCTGCTTGGGCGTAGGCCGATTTGTACTGAATCATGTAAATCACATCATGTCCTATTGTTTATATTTTGTATGATTTTATTTTATATATTACTTTGCATGACGACATGTGATCTCATGTTAACAAATTTTTTAACTCAATTTGAGTTCTCAAGATGCCAATGAATATGACCTAACTAAATACAATTCACATAAAATTTCTTAATGATTTAATTGTGATATATGTAAATATATAAGCTTTATAATTCATTTTAAAAAGTTAGGTGAGTAAATCTTATAAATAGACTAGCATTTATGAAAATCTCTCAAAATGTTATCAGTGTAACAATTCTCTAAGATCCATGGGCATCATCTACGGGCCTAAGGCAGCTTAATAGTATACAATATAAATATATAATCAGCACATTCCCATAAATATGACTTCAAATAATCAAATTTTATTACAAAATTTATTTCGGGTCAAGGGGGCGTCGTCACCAAACTCTCGGCAGATTCGTCACACTGCCAAATAATCTAGAATAAGAAATATATATTCAAGACAGAGCAGCCGGCTGCGATCCTTGGTGGGTTTTATTCAAGGCACTGAAAGAAGAAAATTATCTATATTACAAAATTACCCGTCCATGTGATTATATTAATATATGCTACGAAACCTGTAGCAGGTGAGCATTAGTTAGCTCAATCCATAAAAATTTGAAGGTTATTGTCTCAAATTTTAATTTTGAGCTTTATGATTTAAAAATTTATATATATTGATGAGCAAAATAAGGGAAAAGTTATATTGATTGGATTTATTAATATTTATTAATGCTATTTTTTGCGTCATATGTTTCCTAATGTGGGAATGATGCAACATAATCATGACATTTCGACTGCACGTTATGAATAAAAGTATAAAGTAAGCTTAAGAAAAATAAAGATATAGGTTTATTTAATTGAGGCTCAGTGGCGTTAGTTAAGAGAGGCGTGCGATGCAGATAGTTGATTAGATTTGGGCTCGGCTTAAAAAATAATTTGTTGCGCTGAAGGTGATATGCTGATGAGTTAAATTTAATTAAATTTGGACTCAATTTATCAGCTTATTTTAAAATATATATACATAATTATAAAATTTTGTAGAATTCAAATTTTTAAAAATATTTTAAAAAATTATAACTTCCTTTCTTAGACAAGTATAATTTTGTTATTTAATTATTTATTTCATTTATTTAAGTCAAAATGAGCTGAATATGATCGAGTAAAGATATTTTGATGTTCCGCACGTTTATAAATAGAATTTAGTTTACTGACTTGTTCAATAAAAGATTCTAACACGGGCTACGTAATGAGGCTAACACGGGCTATACCCAAAGGACAAAGTTTTTGCAACCCTAACACAAGCTAATCCAAATAGGAAAGATGCATCATTATGTTCATTTCAAATGTGGTGAAGCAGCATTGTTCATTAGGCTTAAGTGGGGCACTGGGGCTTAGATAAACTGATACTTATGATAGCCTTTCTCAACTTTTTATTTTCAGCATATGTATTTTATATGATGAGTCAGATAAAGTAGCTTAAACCTAAAATTAATAAAATAATTTTGTTAGCTTAACCTTAGAGAAATTTATCATTCCTTCAACCTAATTATAATATGAATGACTAATTAGCAGATAGATATATGAAGCAATCATATAAAAATGTTAAATGAAATCTACAATTTTACTAATAAACTGCTTCTATGGTTAAGAATGGCTTTTTAGCAGATAGAATCATAAAGCATTAGCATAAAAAATCCAAATGAAAGGAACAATTTAACTAATAAACATGTTTTATGATATGCATAATCGTAAGCATTTACTTAATTGGTAAGCATGCTCCTTATACATGCTTTCAATTTGATTGTTTAAAAAGCACAACGTTGTGCTCTTCATTATGCAATATGTCGGTTTTTGTGTATAGATAAAAAAAATGCATTAAGGTTTTTGATAGAAAATGACACCAAGAGTATACAATAGGTTCAATATATCATTTTATTTTATAAAATATTAAGATAAAACTTTTGTTAGGGAGGGAAAGATGATTAATAATGAGAGCATAAAAATTATCCTTTTTTACTAAATGATCAAAGCCATGTATATATTTTGTCAGAGCAAAGGATAAATAAAGAGAAGTCTTATGTATGCAGATTTGATACTTATTATAGGGCAAGTTTTGTTAGAAATTAATGCTATTTAAATGAGAATGTCCAAGTATATAGCCTTGCTTAAATAAGACACTTATTAGAAGATGAGGTCCCTCGATAAATAAGAGTGTTGAGCACTTAACTTCCTTGATGATTAAGACAGACAAATGTTGAATGCCAATACTTAATTATCTTAAAGTGGAGTAGTGATCTTATGTTCATAATGACTGATTTATTCAAACATAAGACTTAAGATTAAGTAATGGTCGGTTAAGTAAATAAACTAAGATGAGCTAAAAGAACTCCTATATTGTGGAGATCATAATTGAAAAGACTTTAAAGAAACTAACCCCGTCAATTCTACCAAACACACTAAGTCAGTCGCTTGAATGTTCTTCATCCAATCTTGTTTGTCATGCCACCATCACAATCTCCATTTTATTGTGTGGTCGTTATTTAATAGCGAAGCGTTCCACGATTACAATCTATATTAAATTGCCCATAGTTTTCTACAATCATTATTTTCGTTCATTTGCATGCATCTCATCTCGATCATGATCTTTGTCTAATCATTAGGCCTCACTATGTTAACACTTTCCTTTCAATCACTCCCATCTCAATTGAATTTTAATCTTGATCCAATCAAATCAATTAGTTGGACTATAGAAAAAAAGTTTCTATGCATGGCTTTTAGTTAAAAAATAGTGGCATAGAACGGTAAAATTAGTAGGTGAAACTTTTAATATACTAAATTATATCACATTAAGCTTCAAATTTAAATGTAATGAGTCCAATATACTGTAATTGTAAAAACAAAAAGTTCAGAATCCAACTGTTTAATTAATCCTCCAAAGAGTTTTTAAAGGATGTGATTCTTTTCGCTGTGGAAACCTCCTTCTACTTCTTCATGCCTTCATCTTCTAGACGATGATCTCTTCACAGCTTTTCTATTGATAAAGCATTTCTAATTGCGTCCCAAATCCGTCAATGCCGCCCGCTTTCGACTTTGACTGCGTCTAGACGTTTCTTTTCTCATTTTTTTAATTTCCCTTTTAAAAATCAATCTTCTGAAATCTTCGGGGCATGTACATATGTAACAACTATATATTACTTTTTTTTACATTTATACCATCTAAATCTTTCACATCACATAAAAAATATGGTCATTTTAACATTAACAATGTGAAATACAACTATTCATGCATAGATAGGCGGCATGGCTTGCATGTAAAAATTGAAGTACCAGATGTGCAAATACATAAGAATCGAAATGGTATGCACGGAAATCTTGTAAAATCTCGATATGCTTTAAAATGCCTCAATTAAAAACGAATATAATACTGAAGTTCTGCAATGCTATTTGTGCGTGGGTACAACGGAATTGGGTCAATTACATATTAATCAGTTTCATGTTACTTAATCTAAGATTAAGAAAATAAGATAGTAACGTAAGAAGATTTAATCTTATTGATATGCCACCAACAAATTTTATGAATCTCGAGACGATATTTTAGACATGAAACATTCAAATCTTGATAAAAAGTCATCCAGAACTCCGATTTCAGCAAATTTATAGTCAAACTAACCGGCTTGATGAGACGGACCTAATGATATGAAAACTAGCCCAATCCGAGTCAAATCAAGCTCATATCAAGTCATTAAACCACGCTTAAATAACTTTCAGACACATTTGAAAGATCAAAGGGTTGTCTATGACAAGGTTATACTCGAATCGAGAGGCTTGACAAGACGAATCTAATGAGCCCAAAATCACTCAATTCTGACATCATTAAGGCACTCAAATGTCCAATAAACGTCGTATGATCAAGGGAAGCTCTCCGGATCGTCCAATCAAAATAATTCATTTTCCTGCATTAATTACACCCAAAANGGGGGGGGGCTGAAGTCTGAAGAGAGAGCCTAAGAGCTTTAGGAGAAGCTATAGTTCAGCATGACCGCCGACCTCCGCCAACCTTCATCGACCATCACCAACCAGACGCTGTCAGTCAACTTCGTAATCTGAAAAATATAGTTACTCTTTTTTGTCTGTGGTAAGAGATTTCTGTAACCATCAATTAATAGTGGATTTTCGCAACTGGGCAAGCCCCATGGTTTTTCCCTTTACGGGCTTTCCACGTAAAAACTTCAGGAGTAGTCACTATTTTTTTCTTTTTCATCTGAGCGTGTGCAAAATTCTCTTACAAAGCTAAGACAATAATCTGTTATTCTACTGTGCGAATTTTCTGACACGCATCAATTTGGCGCCGTCTGTGGGAAACGAAGTCCTATTCGACATTGTCTTCAACTCTAAGAAGTTGATCCCCTACTTCCTTTCCCAATGATGTATATCATCCAACTTGCTAAGGAACCTCATCTACCTCTTGAATATCTTCTCAGAAGCATTCTTCCAGGCTGGGGGCAACCTTCACTGTAGTCTCTAAAGGTCGTTCACATTAACGTTTCGAGCATGATTGTAGTGAAGTTGTATTCTAGCATCCTATCCAGACATAGTATTTCACAACTTCTTCCAGGTTGGGGGACAACCTTCACTGCAGTCTCGAAAGTTCTTTCATGACAACGTCCCGAGAACGACTGTGGTGGGGAATTCATCTCATTTTTTATTTAGATTACAAATCTTCGAGAATCTATCCTGGACTAGGGGGCAATCTTCACTGCAAAAAATGCTTCATCAATGTCCCCTCATCGTACTAGAGTTCCTTTTCAGCTAGACCAGGAAGCTGATCTCTTCAAGGCCCAATACTTGTGTTGTTTTACAAGCTTGTATGGAAAATACCCCCGCTAGGAGAGTAAAAGATTCAGAAGAAATAACTAACAAGTTGTCAAATATTTTCTTGACTATGACTGCAACCATATTTCCAAGAAAATATACAGTCCATTGCGACCTACGCCATAGTCTCGTGAAACGCAGAGCATCTCTGACACCTCATTTTAGGCTTAATTGATCCAAGGGAGACTCGATTCGACCTCTTCCATTAGAGGCTACAGTCGTCAAGCAAAAGCTTCGACATATAGCCTCGGATAGGTCAAAAATCCCTGGTGGATTTTCTTCGATCTCTTCTATAACAAGTTACGGTCGTCAAGCAAAAGCTTCGACCAACAACTGAGGATAGGTCAACCATCCTCATTGGATTTCATATGACTTTGCTCATTACGGGTTAATACCGTCGAGCATCTCCGGTTATACAACTTAGAACTGATCTTACATCCTTATTGGATTCTCTTTTCAACCATGCCCCTGAAAGTCAAGCTCAAGAGACAAGACTCAATGAGAAGCTATCATGGCCCTAGAAGACGAGTCCAAGAGGCAAATCTCGATAAATGCTAGTAGTGGACAGCGTCCTCATGAGAAATACTCCATGAGAGCAAGTGGTTGACAGGGTCTATACTCGAAGACCTCAGAAGGCTACAAGCCACAGAAGATACCAGTTCAAGCTCCTATAAGGTATAAGTCCAAGGGGGCACAACCTCGGAAGGCTTAAACCACAAAAGCCTCAGAAGCAACGTCAAAAACATACAAAGAAATACATTATCATCGTCTATAAAGGTTACATTAGATGATTAAAAAGGCTACAAATACCAACATAAAGGCTACAACATATCAGCTCATCTTCAAGCAGAGTTGGCATCGCCTCTCCAAAATTCCAGTACTTCTGATGATCGTCGAATATTGCCACCACATAAGTATGAAAATCTTCCACTCAAAGCGCCGTTGGAAAACTACAATATTTCTTCATCACCTCCAAACTACACCGCAACGAGAAAGAAAATCTCGGGACCACAACTCTGCACCGTAGCTCGATACCACAACTCTGCACCGTAGCTCGATACCACAACTCTACGCCGCAACTCGGCACTGCAACTCTGCACCATAGCTTGGTTCTACAATTTTGCACCGTAGCTCGGTACCACAACTCTGCACCTTAACTCAACACCGCAACTCTGCGTCGTAACTCGACAACGCAACTCTGCACCGTAGCTCGAAACCGCAACTCTGCACCGTAGCTCGGCACCACAACTCTGCGTCGCAACTCTACACCGCAGCTCTACACAGTAACTCGGCACCGCAACTCTGCGCCGCACCTCGACACCACGAATCTGCTGTCGTGTGGTTCGATGCGTCGTCCACCCGTACTTTATTTCTGATACAAACTTAACCTAGGGACTCTATCAAATACATTTAAAAGAGAAAATAAAGACTAAAAATAATGTTAGCGCGAAAGCCAATAAACATGCAACGTATAACAAGGTTGTGCCATTTAATCAGGGGAGCTACATAACACCTGCAAGCAAAAGGTTAAAAATCATTACGTGCTTGCCCTTAATGATACCCGCGTGTGTGCATGTAAATAGGCACGGTTCCTATAGTAGAATGCTCTCATAGTCTAATCAAGCTTAAGTCATCCTCCACTATGGCTTGAACTTGATTAATTTTATCGAGTAAGCTTGAGCTCAATACGAGTTTGAGCTGGCTCTCAATTGTTTATTATAAAAGTGAAAAAATAATATTAATTTTAAATAGAACTATAATAAAATTACAAGTAGAATAAGAAATCAGGAGAGAAATGCTAATAAATCAATTAATATTAAATAAAAAACTATTATATTTTAAAGATAAAGTCCTTAAACTTAATTTATTTTCAGAATATCTTACATTAATATTTTTTTAAATGAGCTGGCGGCAATCACGTTAATAAGTTGAGTCGGGTAAGTTCGATCTTAACTTATTAGCTCATCGAACTCAATTCAAGAGTCATTTATCGAATTGAGAGCTCATTGAATTGAGAGCTCGAGCCAACTCAGGCGCCGCCCTGACTCAGTTACACCCATGCCTCAAATTGTTACATCACGTTAGAAGCTTTCAGGCCCTACGGAGTAAGAAGACCGCTGCTGAATTGTGCTCGCAAAGGAAATCTCCAAGGAAAACATTGAAGCAAAGAATTCTTAACCACACGTCGCAGTTACATCTTCTCACCTTCCAGATTTTTGCGGCGGCTTCTAGTGGCACGCAAAGGAAATCTCGAAGGAAAACATTGAAGCCAAGAATAAAGATGTCGTATCGCAAAGGATTTATTTTTTTTTGCTAAAATCCACTTCTAAAATATCAAAATTGCAGACAACATCCTGCCAATACAACATTTGCACGGACGACCACTTCCTTTCTAGTTTCTGGAACCTTTACTTCTAGCATAGAGAAGAAAGTTTCCACCATTTTCCAGAACCATCGTCTTGCTTCTTTGTCAAATGTTATTTTATGCGCCATGAATAACGTTGCACTCAGTTCCTTCTAAAAATATCTTAAAACATGAAAAAAAAAATTTAATACAGTTGAATTAAATTTATTGGATTTATTTAAAATAATTAGTGTAATATACTTTCTAATTAATATCTTTGTATTGGGTACATTTTAGAAAATGAAAATTTTTAAATGTAATGATGAATAATTTTTGTCGAGATATTCCAATATGATATTACGTTTATCACAGCTCAGCACTACGAACAATATGCACATAAAAAATCTAGAAGCCCCGTGACCTTTATGAAATACCAAATAATACCAAACATAATTTTAAATTTAACATCACTAAATTTAATAAAATTAACTTACATTTTAAATACAGCCCTCACCCTTTTTCTATGAAATTATAGTCGCTCTATGAAAAATCTAGGATCAAAATAATTATTTTAATGTCCTACTTAAAAGTTAATTTAATCACAATACATTTGTTCAATCAACATTCTCTGCGGCGTAAATTGATACCCATGGCAGGGAGTTAGTGCGGAATAAAGCGAAAGCCTCAAGTTGTGGTGTCGCGCAAAAGAGAGCGAGAGACAGTNAATAATGATTTTAATGTCCTACTTAAAAGTTAATTTAATCACAATACATTTGTTCAATCAACATTCTCTGCGACGTAAATTGATACCCATGGCAGGGAGTTAGTGCAGAATAAAGCGAAAGCCTCAAGTTGTGGCGTCGCGCAAAAGAGAGCGAGAGACAGAGAGAGATGGGGGAGAAGCGGAGGGTGGGGGTGGCGATAGATTTCTCAGCGACGAGCCGGGCGGCGGTGCGGTGGGCGGTCGAGAACCTCGTCGAGGACGGCGACACCATTATTGCCATCCACGTCCAATCCAGCAAGGCCGAGACAGCCCAGAAGAAACTCTGGGGGAACACCGGATCTCGTCCGTTCCCAATAATATCAATCCTTTAATTCTGCTTGATTATTCTTAATTAATTTCTGATGAGGTTGACGAGCTGTTTTTGTGGTGCAGCACTGATTCCATTGGAAGAACTCAGGGAGATGAATTTGCCCAAGCTATACGGCGTTAATCCAGATCCTGAAATCCTCGACCTCCTCGATTCTACCTCCAGAACAATGAAGGTAATATCGATATGATCTTGGATTTATGTTTAATTAATGATATTTTATTTTTCTTCACTTAAAATATAAATCCTTCATATAAATTGAAATTGAAGGTGAAGGTGGTTTGCAAGATCTATTGGGGTGATCCGAGGGAGAAGCTCTGTGATGCGGTTGAGGATCTGAAGCTTGATTGCCTTGTGGTTGGCAGCAGAGGATTAGGAGCTCTCAAAAGGTTCTCCCTTCTCCAATATCAATCATGTTTTCTTCTATTTTATCTTCTTTCGTTTGATTCTGTAGTTATTATTCCTTCAATTTCTGCCATCCTTCATTAATTTTTCTTCTTTCAGCTGTTGCAAAACATGTAATGTGTAGTATAATTTAGAGTTGATGTCAGATTCACTAAAGTTTTATAATTCCAAGAAGATTTTATAATCAGGCGATGCAATTTTGATGTAGATTGCTGCTTGGGAGTGTCAGCAAATACGTAGTGACCAATGCCACATGTCCTGTTACAGTTGTGAAGGGCGCAGCTGCACCGAAGACTTGAAGCAGAATGAAGATGGAGATGTGGTTATTGTATTGTAATTAATAATATGGATTATTATGTGTGTAGTATAATTTTACTGGAATATTAGCTTTGTTTGTGTCGGTGTGATAAAATCTTTATTATTGAACTATTAATGGGGGACAGAATATGTAAACTACCCGTATTATATATTCCTGCTGCGATTAAGGATTTGATACTACTTATTGTTATTTGCATTCAATTAGCACATTCCTTATAGCTTACTTCGTTCTCAAAATTAAAAATGTAATAACAAAATTATTCTGTAAAAATTAGTTTTAATGATAGGTCTCAAAATTATTAAATGCTTAAGCACGTTGGCTTGAAACCAAAAAAAAGGAATCTCAAAATCTAAGCATGGAAAAACAGACCTCCCAAGTTTTATGAAAAGTTCTCACAAATAATAATTCAAATTTAACGTTTTAGATTCAAAATAAATAAAACATATTATCATTTTTGAAAAAGATTATTTTTATTTAAGAGCAATTAAATGAGCACCATATCAAAAACAAAAGCCAAAAACTCCAAGCATGACAAATACATTTATACCTGTCATTGATTAATATATTAATAAAAACAAGTACTAAGAAAAAATAAAAAGAAAAACCACTTCGATTTTAATTTGCTGCGTTATTTTTTTAATGCATTCCATTTATAACAGTTTAAAATTTTAATTTTTAGTTGGATGATGAAAAAAAATTTCGTGTTTTTCTTTTTTAACTCGAACTTAATCAAAACTTATAAAATCAAAATTTGGCCTTATAAATACCACTGCTATCACTTGCCATTACCAAAACATTGTCCACTAGCACTATAATTTTTTTCCACTCAACCAAATAACTCATTTTATTCCGCATATTTATTTAGCAAGCAAAACAAACCCTTACTTCATAACAAATAACAAAATAAACGTCTGATTCCTCAAACAGAACACACCATCTGTATAAAAAGGTAGTCCGGAAACCAACCGGCTCACATGAATCAAAACTGCAACACACCACGTTCAAAAACCAGAACCAAATCAACAAACCTCCGTTCAAGCAAATCAACAAACACCACTCGTCTTCTTACTCTTCTCCACAATTCTTTTCCAGTGACTGGTTATCTCTTCCTGTATCTCTTTCACACTCTTCTTCGACACCGCACCACCATCTCCACGTATCTCAGCCGTAGCAGCTGCAATCTTTGCAATCCGGCTTGGCAGAGCATCGAGCTCCGACAGCACCTTCACTAAGTCGGAGACAAGACGCTCTGCAAGGCTTCTGCTGAAGTCTTCCCTGATCACCACTCTCAGAACTGCAACATGCTCTGCATCAGGCGGCATTGTGTAGGCCGGAACTATCCATCCAAATCTTCTCAGGCTCTCTGATATCTCGAAGACTGTGTGTTGGCTACTATCCTTCAGTTTAAAGGCAACGAGGGGCACACCTGCGTCTTTTGAAACGATGTCGAATCTCCCAGTACGCTCAATGCCTTCCTTGAGAATTCTTGCGTTCTCTACGCAGTTCTCCATGATGCTCTTGTATCCCTTTTTACAATATCATATATGTATTATGGTTTTGAGCAAATTTTATTTATTTTGTTTGAAGAGAAATGGCAAGCATTTGCTGCAAATCTTCTTTTTATGATGAGCACAAAATTAAATCCAACATATCGCAATAACGGTTTAAAGTACAGTCAATTATGATTTCCATTTAGTGACAAAATGGTTCTCCTGAAGAATCTTTTTGTTGAAGAGGAAATTTCAATGTCTTTGATCGCAATTTATAATCTTTGATGACTATTCATTAAATAAAATAAACATTTGTACGAGTTAACCGTTCCGTGTATTGTAAGATGTCCTTTTCTATGAGGGTGTTAAATGCATAAACTTTCTTCTCGTATGACTCATCAAATTTCCTGTAACTAAAATATTGTGCTCAGTATAACCAAAGCAAAATATGTCTAAATGACATTTTGTGTAGTAATTTGAGACCACGAAAAAGAGAATACCAGTTTCATAAAACAGATATATCATCTGGGACTAAATGATTACTGGTTCAAGAATTCTATTTTGACACTAATGTTTGTTTGAGACACTGATGATTTAAGATTTCATGAAACTAGGATACAATGAATATGTGATGAAAATTTGTCATTACTCCAGTCTAAATCATCACATCAAATTACTGTAAGAACAGTTTATTTGTTTTCTTTTCATTAAGGGATGAGACATGTCCATAAATAGATGTATTAAGCTATTTTAAAGGAATAACTTTGTCTTAAAAATTTCTCTTATATAGTTTTTAATCTTATGTACAAATTGGATGCGTGATTCCTTCAATTACTGTATATGTGTAGCTACCTAATTTCAGTATTAAGTCATGTAAGTTATCTCTTTTACTATGCCAATATTTCCTATTCTCGTACTTGATTTCCTTATTCTTGTTTTGTTTTACATAATTTAATATCGACATTATTAGTACTATCGCTTTTTTTCAAAATTTGGCACAACAAAAATTCAAGTTGTGGAAATAATACTACAATTGCTCGTTGATTTTATATGCTTTCAAGTCTTAAACTGATTTTCACATATTATTTTAAAAATTTTGTTAGGACTTTAACCATAGTATTTTATTTAAATAATCGATGGCTAGTGATATGTGAATTATCAATTTCCTATTACATGTATTCATACTAATGCATCGTTAGTTGCATTAGGAAATACTCAACAAATCTTTTAGAGCCATGCATTTTCATCACACCATTCATAAATTAAATCTTGAAACAACTTATCCTACGTTGTTAACCGTTATTCATCATCACAACACAAGTTAAAACACAAAACAGAAAATTTTAATGAAAAATAAAACCTCATTTATCCAAGAAATGACACAATGCTGGACAAAAAAGTTAAGCTGCAATGTTACCTCATATCCCAATCGTATGAACTGGTAGTACTGAGCAATAATTTGGCTTGAACCTGCAAAAACAAAAACAGATTAGCTTTTGCGAAATCATGGTTGAAATTGTTTTCTGAGAAGAATATTAGCTAATAGATATAACAAACCTTTGGAGAAATTAAGGGTGAAAGTCGGTTGATCTGCACCCAGATAGTTTATATGGAAAATAAGTTCTTCAGGCAAATCCTCCTTGCTCCTCCAAACCACCCAGCCAACACCAGCATAAACCAATCCGTATTTGTGACCACTGGCATTGATGCTCTTCACTAACGGCAAACGAAAATCCCATTCCAATTCTGGATAAAGAAAAGGTGCTATAAAACCACCACTTGCGGCATCCACATGAATTGGGGTATCCCAACTGCCAAACAAACACAGGACAAACAATTTAAACTTTTGCATTTTAAAATTATATTTACAAGCAATCTCTAAGGAATCAAATTTTCATCCAAAAAACTTATGCTTATATGCAGCAATTTTTATCGCGATAAATTACCCAGTTTGCTTGTTTTTCTCTACGAGTAGATCATTCAGAATTTTGACATCTTCAAACTCCCCGGTTAGAGTTGAACCCAAAATAGCAGCAACACATATAGTATTTTCATCAACCATCTCGATGGCCTTTTCAGGGTCCAATACATAAAACCCTTCTCTTAGTTTCACTTCTTTTAACTCCACTTCAAAATACCTGGCAAATTTTTCCCAGCAAACCTGTGTAGTAGCAAACAAGTCATTAAAAATGTAAAAAATAGATAGAAATAAATCAACTTGCATTAAAATTTACCTGAACGTTTGCACCAGTAACTATGTTGGGTTTGTCATATGGCTTTCCCTCCGCCTTTCTTTTGTTCTGCCACTTCCTTTTGAATGCCAACCCAGCCAGCATTATCGCTTCTGATGAACCAACAGTTCCAACTCCTATTGCAGTTTCATCCTCACCAATGGGAGCATTGAAAAGGTGAGCTATTATATTGACACAGCGGTTCTGCAAAACAAATATACTATTTACCAAAATTTACCGTTGGAATTGTATAGCTGTGTATGTCCATTAGAAGAAAATCTTTTATAATGATTTGTCAGGATAATCACATTTGTTCCATTTCTAGCAGAAACCCACTATTTTTGTGAAATTTAAGTACACTTTTCTGTGCTTATTTCTGGATGAGGAAAGAAGCAGTGTGATAAATGGATTGAGGAGTGGCTAAACATGCTATCTAAAATTAATGAATAGGGACAATATTCTGTTTTAAAATAGGTGTTCGATTATACCATAAATAAGTGCAGTTTGTGGAAATAATGTAATCTAATTTCATAAAGCTGTGTTTTCCAAGAAGCAAATAACATCAAGTACTCCAAACGAAGTGAAACAAGATCAAAAGAAACGTACAGTTGGCTGTTTTAAACATATGAGATGTGAGAGACAAAGACCCAATTCTCATTGCACTAAAGAATAATTCCACCGTGAAAATACTACAAACTCACTTGGAATACGCATAATAATTTCAACATTTTCGAATGAAAAGAAAAATAAAGTCATTAAGGTGAAATTTTCATGCCAGATCACACTATTGTTGCATTCAAGATAAAGAGAAGACCATATTTGGGGTACACAAATTCAGTGATAGATGCATGTTCAAGTCCAGTGGTATCACTTCAACGTAAAGCACTATACTATTAGTTCATATGGTCTTTGTGTTAGATAATTTTATGAGGTCCACAGTTTTTGGGTCATTATAAAATTAGAGCGCTCAGCCTAGTCCAGGATAAATTCAAATTTGTCAGTTTCAACTTAAGGGAGAGAATTATTAATTTGACTCCTTATTTTGATTTTTAGTACAACGTGCATTACACTAGATTCATAGAGTATTACACGCAATCTAACCTAAAAGCAAGAAAAGCAGGAAACCACTTACAATATAAGATTCCCTTTTTTCTTGGGTTTTCTTTTAACATGGACTTAAATGGTGGTTGATGCATGTGATTTTAAGAAAAAAGTATGATACTTAACTATGTTCTCTCATCGAGTGTAGCAACATAAGTAAGATCTTCATGATAGTTCTATTATATTAATTTAAAACCACGATATGTATGATTTTGCTTAAAACTCATCTTTGATTGATGTTTTTAATAAGCCTAAGCATTATATCCTAGTTTTTAGTCAATATGAAGATTTTAAACATTAGCACTAATACCAATTTGACATAGAAGGATTAAGGCCTTTAAGTTACTTGTGCAACCTAGTAGAAGGTGCATGATAAAAATTACAAAAGATCACAATCAATGGCTTAAAAGATTTGTCTTAAAATGTATCTTTTATTGGCATTATTAATGGATCCAAGTATTATGTTCTACTTTCAGTTGGCATAATGACAACGCGGGATGCATACCAATTTGATGTAGGATTATTATGAATCTACGGCGATGAGATGCGCGCTAAAAACCAAAAAAAATAGAATATGTGGGATGTGGGTTACCAACTCTTAAATTTAGCAAGAACCCTCCCCTTTTAATATTAAAAATAGCAAACTAGTTTCCTTCATTTTTCATTTGAAAGAATAATTTAGTAGTCACAAAATCTGAAATTCACAGCAGTGTACAATTAAGAAACTACATAATTGAAGTCCCACTAAAAAAAAAATCTAATATATCATACTCAGCAATATTCTAATCACACTCGCAAAACTAGTAAGTAAATAAGTAAAATAAAAAAATCTATGAATTCACCTAAAGGAAAAATCAAGTCTAACAGTAATACAAAAAACTCACCCCATGCAGTACTTGTCCACACCTATTAAGTACTCAAAGAAGCCACATCCAACAAGCACAAATAATAAAAGGAAAAGTACGAATTTATTTAAAAGCTCAAAGTCTAATAACTTTTACAAGTCTAAAGGATCCAATTTATAACCTCCAAAAAATCTAAAATATAGAAACTTCACATAATTTGCCAAGATCCATTCAAATACAGAATGTTCAAATACATTATTTACAAACTCAAGCAGCCAAAAACATTATAAAAAAAATCTATTTAAAAATTTTAAAAAGTACAATTCCCATTTTACTTAAAAAGAGAAAAAAATCAGCAAGGAAATAATGCCAAAACAAAGCCCAAAAATGTTGGTGATAACAAGGTTAAAACCAACCCATGAGCCCAACTCACTAAAAGCTCTAATTTGCTAACCGTCATAGGCATGGTAAATGGAAACCTCTAATGGAAAGGAGACAATTGCTAAAATTAGGTTTGTCAGGTTGGTTGTGACAACCAATTAACCCAACCACCTAGAAGATCTGATGGGTTTGCTTTTAATGGCTATGTGCTTAAATGGAATAACTCTAATGTTCCCCAGGCCAACACATTTACCATTCTAAAGCCCAACTGCAGCCCTACTAGGTCATGACTGTTGAGAAATTAGGGGCGAAGAAAAATAAGAACGACACAAATCCAGAAGAACACAGAGATTTAACGAAGTTCGGCAAAGATGTCTACATCCTCGGGAGCAGAACGGCGACCTCCTTTTCAATATTCAGAAAAGAGTACAAATACAAGATTCAACTCCCTCAAAGACTTAAGATTACAAACATGTCTATTTATAATCTTAGAGTAAACCCTACAGTACAATATGTAATTCCCAAATTACCCCTACACCGTATAGCAGGGCGTTGACCCAGCAACCCCAACCCACATAACGTAACTTCCCGATTTGGGCAGATTCTTTCGCTTCGCTCTCTCTGCTCTGCTCCGCTTTGTTCCAGCATATGTCCCTATATGGTATATGAGTCATACCATAACAAATCTCCACCTTGGCGAATATTCAGCCCATTAGGAGAAAAGATACCTGGGAGTTACACCTGCACCAATGTTGGTTGGGCCACCATGCTTCTGTTGCGCCCACGCTGAACTCAACCAACTAAATTCCAAGAAACAGACCTCTTCAATTCCAAAAGACATCTCTTCATTCCAAGAGACTCCAAATTCTGCTATTATGAGTCATACCTAACAATTCTCCACCTTGGTGAATATCCAACCCTTTGGGAAAAAATCTCCACCTTGCGAATATTCAATCCCTTAGGAGAAAAAATCTCCACCTTGTGAATATCCTGCCCTTTAGGAGAAAATCTCTACCTTGCAAATATCCAGCCCCTTAAGAGAAATATCTCCACCTTGTGAATATCCTACCCCTTAGGAGAAAATCTCCCCCTTGCAAATATCCAGCCCCTTAGGAGAAATATCTCCACCTTGCAAATATCCTGCCCCTTAGGAGAAAATCTTCACCTTGTGAATATTCAGCCTCTTAGGAAAAATATATCATGGAGTTTCTTATGCATAAATGTGGGTTGAAGCACTTTTCTTGTTCGCGCCAGCACCTCGGTTAAACTGTTGTCCCGTGAGCGAAAACCTTCGTGAAATACCTCCGCAAAACCACTATTTGCCAATAATCGCGCCTGCTCGCTTGCAGGCACCCTACCTAACTCCACCTATCGCAAACTCCACCTGCGACGAACTTGCAAACTCCGCTGGTCGAACACCACAAAACTCATATGTTCGCAAACGCAAATGTTCGCGGTAACTACACACGAACTCCTGTTCGTTAACTCCACCGCACCTAATGCCAAGAAGGTTCAGGAACTGTCGCGCCTCAAAGTCGCGACGCTGCCTCTACCACGAACTCCCCGAAGCATAACTCGCCAATATACCACAGCCCTTTATCGGAACTACTTCGCATCTGTTCGTTCCCGCGAGCCCGTCTACCTTACAAACAATCCACAAAATTTTATATTTTTCTGCGCCGTAGCCAAGATTTTCTTTCTCCAGCCAAGGAAATTCAGAAAATACTTCCAAATTTTCTTCTCCGAAAGATTCCTTGTTGAGCCAAAAATTGTAGTTTGATTCTGCCACAAATCCTTTCAAATAATCTCTTAATTAAGATTTCTTAATTAAGTTTCTCTCAATTAAGTTTCCAAGAAAAAAGATTTTCCCTTAATTAAGTTTCCCAAAGAAGCAACAAAAATCTTTCCAAAAAAGAATTGAAATATCCCCTTAATTAAATATTTCATTTAATTAACTGAATTTTAAATCATTTTCTTTCTTCAGCCTCCAGCAAAAGAAATCTCACATTCGCAGATCCAACAAAAAGATTTTTAATTAAGTTTCCTTAATTAAATATTTTATTTAAATCAACTAAATTAAAAAAATAACTTTCCTTTAATTAATTAAAATTCAAAAACTTTCTTTTCTTTAGCGGGAAAAGAATTTATTGATTTCCTCTTTTTTTTTCTTCTCCGCAGCCTCCAAAGGAAACAAATCGAACCAACAAAGAAAATAAATAGGAAGATTCCTTCCAATTTCTCCAAGAGAACCTTCCCTTCACAAATGCGCCGAACCTTCCCTTGCAAAACTTCCTTCTTTTTTAGATCCACGCACAGAAGGAAAGATTCCTTTCTGTCGCCGAAACAGAAGCACGAACGCCCTCCCGCGACGCGAACTCTTCCTTCCGCCTCCCGCCTCCTGCAGGAATAGTGCGTCTGCGAACTAGGCCCTGTAACAGCGATCCTCCGCTCCTTCCCGCGTCGGACAACTCCCCAGCAGCCTTCCGCACCGCGAAGCTCTCTGTCGTGATCCTTCTGTTCGCGAACCCACGCAATCCGCTTGTTCACCGACCGAAAGGAGGCAAGCAATCTTCCGCGCCTCCCGATCTTCTCGCAAGCCGCAATTCGCCGAACACCTGAAATTCTTGAAATCTAGCTGCCAAATTTTCTTCAAATCTTCTTTCTTCCTGCGCTGCCGAAAATTTTCTTCCCCTCAAACCCGTCTCTGATACCACTTGTTGAGAAATTAGGGGCGAAGAAAAAACAAGAACGACACAAATTCAGAAGAACACAGAGATTTAACGAGGTTCGGCAAAGATGCCTACATCCTCGGGAGCAGAGCGACGACCTCCTTTTCAATATTCAGAAAAGAGTACAAATACACGATTCAACTCTCTCAAAGACCTAAGATTACAAACATGTCTATTTATAATCCTAGAGATAACCCTACAGTACAATATGTAATTCCCAAATTACCCCTGTACCGTATAGCGGGGCGTTGACCCAGCAACCCCAACCCACATAACGTAACTTCCCGATTTGGACAGATTCTTCCGCTCCGCTCCGCTTCGATTCAACGTTTGTTCCTATATGGTATATAAGTCATATCATAACAATGACCAGGCAACTCAAAATTAAAATAACAAATTNAAAATAACAAATAGTACTAGAGTTATGGTTTAAACCTGTAAACTTACGTGAAAATAAGCATGCTCCAAAAAAATTTAAATTATGTTCTAATATTATGCATCAAACATATGTACACATGATAAATTTTCACCTGGTTCAAATAACTTTTTTTGTTAAACCATTATTGGCATCTAATAATTCAAAACAATTTTCAATCTTGACACCCTAGATTTAAACTCAACTCAAATCAAGTACCCGAGTTTGACTTGACTAAGAAAAATAAAGTTTTTATATTAATTTTTGCTTAAGAAATATAATATTGTCAACAACAAACCTTAATTAGTAGGCCTCCAAAGCCTGTCATAAATTTGGGCTAGTCCAAGCACATAATAGGATCCAAGTTAAACGATCTTAAACAAGCAATGTTACCCCATTTAATATCCATAGAAAAAAATGAATAACTAACAAAAAATTTAGGGGAAAAAGATACTTAGGATTTCAAAAATATATACCGAATATATGATAAGCTTTTAACAAGTCTGAAATTGATAAGTCAATATTATAAGAATATTAAGAGATATCTCAATGTGATAGGTTGAGGTATCCTATATTTATATATAAAGAATATGAATAAACAAGAGCATTTAAATTATAAACAAGAGAAGTGCCTATAAACTTTATGATAAAAGACTAAAATGAAGACTATGTAAACTTTAGGAATCTAGAATTAAACTAGCTATCATATGGATTTGAATGTTAGAGATAAATATTATGGCAAGTTGGGGAATAGTTAAGAATATTAATATTGGTAGAAGTAAGATAAATTGAGAAATAATTATAGTAAAGAAATAGTAAGATTAGCAATTATTAAAGAGAAATTGATGAAAATAAATTCAGGTCATTTGGGAATGTACCAAAGATGGTAGGATATACACCATTAAAATGGTTCAATCATGTGGAAGAATTAGGGATGGAGAAAAAATTGGCAAACCAAAGGTCACATATCTAAAGCAAAGAGATTTGCAAAAATTAGACTTAAAATTTATGTAGCAATCAACAAAGCACACAGTTGGGATAGGGCTAATTTGACCATGCACCGAACATTTGAGATAAGACAACAATGATGATAACGATGATATTAAAAAATAATAAATACATAGGATAACATTGCTTTAAAAATTCATGGAGACAATGCTCAGGTCTCAATAAATGTAAGAAAATTTAAATTACATTAAATCAACCCTTGATACCATCTGATATTTCTGTAGTTACTAAATATTCTAACTACTTAAGTTTGATTTCATGTCAAGAAGAAAAGAATAATGAAATTTGATAATACATGTCATTCATATTTTTTAGCTAAAACTTAATATTTTTTATGGATGTGCAAAAAATTTAAATGAAGAGACAAAATAGTTTGTTTGATATAGAATTAATCTACTAGAAACAATTTGAAGGTTTCCCAAAAAAAAACATTTATTGATTCAGTTTTAATGAAATTTAAAAAAAAAAAAATTACAGCCACGAAGTTTTGTGCTTCGCCTTCTTTGGGGGGTCAAATGCTCATCATGTGTATATAGTTTATTTAAATATTGCCTAGGAAAGATTTTGATACCAATATATTCGGTTTGGATCAAGTATGGGAATACAACTAATTCTATCAAAACTCGTATTTGAGAAGTGATTTAAATATATATACTTGTTTGCCCTTTCTTAAAGACTAGCAAACCTAAAGAATTATCTACATGTCTCCTACTCAAATTAGATAGAATGAAATTGAACCCTTATACATTAAGGTTCTTTTTGTTATGATGGTTGTAACTCATCAGAAACTTCGAAGTTAAGTGTGCCCTTGTGAGAGCACTCCTAGGATGGATGATCTCTTGAGAATTTACACACCAATGAGACAAAATCGTGCTGACATTAGGCTAAAGTGAACAATCTCTCGAAAAGTGAGAGTTCATGCTATTACAGAATGCTAACAAAGCATTACATTATTTTAAAGATAGGAATTACATGTCATACAAAACAAATTGTGTCAGGGTATCCACCTCTCGAACCATACAACAACAACAAGCCTTTATCCCACTAAGTAGGGTCAGCTACATGAATTCTATCTTCTCTATTGTGCCTTATTGAGTGTCATATTATTATTTAATTCTAATAAATTAAGATCATTTTTTATACAACATGCCCGCACCTTTTTAGGTCTACCTCTATATTTCTTAACATAAGTCAAATCTAAAACATTTACTCTTCGAACTAGATCAACACATGGCCGACGTTTAATGTAATCAAACTACCAAAGACGACTCTCTCTAATCTTGTCTGTCACTGGACCTACACCAACACCCTTTCACTGATTTATTCGCTTTGCATTTTGTCTCTAAGTGTAACGTCACTCATCCAATTAAGCATTCTCATCTCAGCAATGCATAGTTTTATGCTTCTCTTTTATAGGCCAACAGTATGCGCCATAAAGCATTGCAAGGTCTCACCAACATCTTATAAAATTTTCTTTATGTCTAAAGGTACTTTTCTATCACACAATAAGCCCAATGCATTCCTCCACTTCAACCATCTAACTTGAATTCTACTAATAACATCTTCATATATATTACCATCACTTTGAACAACAGACCCGAGATATCTAAAATTTTCACTCCTTCTAATAATTTTATCAACCATTACAATAACTCTGTGACTAGATCTACTATTTACCAAAATTGCATTCCATATATTCATTTTTATATTTACTGAAATGAAGGCCTTTAAACTCGAAAGTAGACCTCCATAATTCAAGTATTTTTTGAAGTTTTTTTCTAGTCTTACCCACAAGAAGGATATCATCAACGGAAAATATACACCAAGGTACATCCTCCTATGAATGTCTAGTAAGAGCATCCATAACTAAAGCAAAAAGATATGGGCTTAAAGGCAATCCCTAATGTAATCCAACTAAAATAGGAAAATACTTGATGAGTCCTCCTATTCGAACACAAGTAATAGTTCTAGTATTCATATCTTTAATGTCTTAAATATGAGTCATATCAACACCTTTCTTTTCTAAAACTCTCCAAAGAAATTCCTTGGAACCTTATCATAAGATCCTCCTCATTCTTTTTGTACTTCTCCATCAAACCTATCAATATAAGTATAGCTTCCATAGTAGACTTTCCCAACATAAATTCAAACTGATTATGAGACATATAACCTATGATCAATTCCATTCTCCCATGATTTTAATGTACAACACAATAATTTAATTCCTCCATAATTTGCACACACTTGTGCATATCATTTATTCTTAAAAATGGGGACCAAAATACTCTTCCTCCAATCCGACATCTTTTTAGTTTTTGAAATAATATTAAGAAATTAGTAAGCCAAGAAATTCTCAAATCTCCTAAATATTTCCACACTTCTATTTGGATAACATCAAGTCCTATTGATTTTCCGCCTTTGATTTTCTTTAAAGCCTCCTCAATCTCATTTTTACTAATAGGATAGAAAAAAAGAAAAATATTTATATAAATAGGACAAAATGCTTCATTGTGGTAGTCACCAGTTGAATTCATAGGTGTCACTTTTAAAATCCCATCTATCTAATAGTTGATTATTTTAAAAAAATGGCAAGACTTTTAATTACTTAAGTCGAATAGACTATAAAATCTCTTATGTAGAATAAAGCTGAACTCTTAAACATCAAGAAAACTATTAGCGTAATGGTTAAAATTTCATCAGAAATTTCAAAACTTAAGCATGTTGGTGCGGGAGCATTCATGGGTAGGTGTTCACCACAGAAGTTACACGAATGGGACAAAATTTCTGATGCCATTGGGATAAAATAGACAATAACTCGATGAACGAGAGTTCAGCTATTACAATATAGCAACTTCAAGTGGGAAAAAATGCACAAAATTTAAAAGAAAAAATTAAAACATAAAAGCAAAAATAAGAAATGATAATAGTTTCTGTTAAACTACATTTTAAGTGGTCCATCATAAAAACTCATTAAATTCCCGCTGTTGTATATCCATTTGAGTGGGATTTTAAGCAATCATAGCACTAAATATACATAAAGTAACCAAGGCATCTTTTACTCCATATAAACTGAAGGTTGAAGTTTTAAACAATGAAAGGAAGTACAACACATTAATTAAGTTTTTTAGCATGGACCCATATGAGGGCCATTTTACATTTCTTCTGTTTCCCTTCCCTTCACAAATGTTTTCTTTTTAATTCCATTTTTTTTATACGATTCAGCTATAGTATTTCCATCTATAACCATAGTTTCTCTTGCAATATTGTCCCAAAATATAAAATAAGCATCTCAGGCCTTCCTGATTTTTCAAGGCTAAACAACCAAAGAGTTCCCAAGTCTTCAAGATTTCCAAAAATAAAGGGATTTATTAAAGGTAATTTCACCTGCAGTTCGGTGGTAACAGGATACTCATCCATGTCCACATAATTCTTGTTAATGGCAGACAATATGAGGCGGTCACACTCTGGCTCCATCCATGTAGTCACAAAGGAGGCAAGGTTCAGCCTCGGGTTACCATCCAGCATCAATTCATCGCTTATGATCTGGTACGCAGCCTCCTTCGGTGTCGAGGAAGCTGGCAACCGGAACCTAATCCATTCCAATCAACATGAAGAAAAAAATTAAACATGAAAAATTTACAAGTATAGGCACAAACTACTTAAACATAAAGTCTCCTCAAATTTGAACATAATTCGTCTTTCACAAAAAAGAGAACTGAATAAGTGGGGAAAGAACTACAAGATAACAACAATCGAAAGCAATCTAAGAAAACAAGAGAAAAAACATGGCACCAAGTTTCACCTCTTAACAAAAAGAATAACCACAATAGATGAAATAACGAAAGTGAAATAAGAAGCACGAAAAGGGAAACTACCTAATTTCAAACAATAGGAAATCAAATTTCGTTTAGTATCAATATCACTATTGACTATGATACTAGTATATGAAAATTGGAGAACACTTGTCAGCCAAAAATTCATCTAATCGTTAACGGGTATTGATAAAATTTTTAAATTTTAAGAAAACTTTTGGAATCAAGTCTAGTTTAAACTCTGCTTTTAAAAAATTTATAATTGAAGTAAATATTTTAATGTGAAGAAACCAAGAACACCAAGAACAAATTGATCCAAGTCCAAATTGACTTGAATTAAGCATTCAGAAGTACAACTAAAATTTTATGAAGCCTATGAAGCACACACTCCAACATGACATAATACAAATATGAAAAAACTGATAACTTTAAAATATAAGATGCAACATGCTACGATCACATTATTATTATTATATAAATTACTAATAATATAAAATATCTTAAATCATATATGAAAATCACATAAATCCCTAATTTTGTAGTTTGAATCTCACAAGGTCAGAAATTAAAAAAGATATTTGATTTTATTTGGTAATAAAAAAATAAATTTAAACAAATGCCCAAGAAATATTAATTTATTAAAATATTTAAGTTTTATCCATTTTATTGTGATGATTGAAACTAGCCGCAACTCACTAGCAAAGAAAAGTCTCGGGCATACATAACAAAGAAATTGATCGCACCAAATGAGAAGACACCAACCATGAGAGACATAGGAATTGCATGAAACCTCTGATATCATTGATTTTTCTTAATGACTAGCCAAAGGGATAGAAGAAAGTAGCAATCAAAGAAATAGGAGCTAAGAGATGAAGGGCTTTACTTTTAACCTTTGGTTTTTCATCAATGGTGCATGCTCTAGTTGTCCTATCTCCCTCATTAAAGAAGACACTAAGAGAAAACATGCTATAGCATTGTCTTACTCATGGAAACGAAGTGGGGTGGCAAATAGGGCACAGAAACATGCTAGAGAGCATAGGCAGTGTATGTAAGATAAACTATTTCATGGGGTGTGTGTAACATGATTTATACATTCCATATGCTTCATGACGTGTCCTCATCTGTCTAACCCATCTCAACCCATTTCTAGTTCATGTCATAACACAATTTCAGCCTTTAATAACTCGAACTAAATTTTGAAAATATTAAACACATGTTGGAATGTGTCAAAGCCGTATCCGGCATAGACATGGAAGACATTTTGCAGTGTTCTAGGTTCATAACAAAAGGCCATCGAAGAGACAAAGCATCCTTCAAATATGACATGCTTGTGGTCGAAAAGAGTGACTCAATGAGAAATAATCTAACGAGCTCAAGATCACTCCATTATGAAATCATTACAATGCTAAAATGTCAAAAAATTATTGTATAATCAAGCAGATCAACATGCACTATCCACAAAGTTCTAGTTTTCTAATCAAAATTATCAAAAGAAGACCTAAAAAAAATTATAAATGCATCTTATTTCTATAAATTCAAGAAGGTTAAGAGGACGCACAAGAAAATTTTCAAAGGAGAAAGCCATGAGCTTTGCTAGCACCCGAAACCCATCATTTCCAACAAAGTTATCGACACAAAAGCCAATGTACATAGTTGCTGTTGAGAAAATTTGGGTGAAGAAAAACAAGAACGACACAAATCCAGAAGAACAAAGAGATTTAACGAGGTTCGGCAAAGATGCCTACATCCTCGGGAGCAGAGCGGCGACTTCCTTTTCAATATTCAGAAAAAAATACAGAATACAAGATTCAACTCTCTCAAAGACCTAGACTTACAAAAGTTCTATTTATAATCCTAAGAGTAAACCCTACAGTACAATATGTAATTACCAAATTACCCCTGTACCGTATAGCGGGGCGTTGACACAGCCCTCCCAACCCACATAACATAACTTCCCGATTTAGACAGATTCTTCTGCTTCGCTCCGCTCTGCTTTGGTTCGTTCCAGCGTCTGTCCCTATATGTTATATAAGTCATACCATAACAAATTTCCACCTTGGCGAATATTCAACCCCTTAGGAGAAAAGATACCTTAGAGTTACACCTGTACCAATGTGGGTTGGGCCACCATGCTTCTGTTGCGCCCACGCTGATCTCAACCCACTAAATTCTAAGAGACACACATCTTAAATTCCAATAGACATCTCTTCATTCCAAGAGACTCCAAATTATGGTATTATGAGTCATACCTAACAGTTCTCTACCTTGGCGAATATCCAGCCCTTTAGGAGAAAATCTTCACCTTGCGAATATTTAATCCCTTAGGAGAAAAATCTCCACCTTGCGAATATCCTGCTCTTCAAGAGAAAATCTTTACCTTACAAATATACAGTCCCTTAGGACAAATATCTCCACCTTGCGAACATCTTGCCCCCTAGGAGAAAATCTTCACCTTGCGAATATTCAGCCCCTTAGGAGAAAAATATCATGGAGTTTCTTATCCATAAATGTGAATTGAAGCACTTTTCCTATTCGCGCCAGTACCTCGGCTAAACTGTTGTCTCGTGAGCGAAACCCTTCGCGAAATACCTCAGTGAAACCAGTGTTCGCGAATAATCGCGCCTGCTCCCTCGGCAGCACTCTAACGAACTCCACCTGTCGCAAACTCCACCTGTCGCAACTCCTCTTGCGACGAACTTGCAAACTTTGTCTGTTCGCAAAAGCTCATGTGTCGCGGTAACTGCACACGAACTTCTGTTCGCTAACTCCACCTCGCCTAATGCCACAAAGGTTCATGAACTGTTGAGCCTCGAAGTCGCGACGCCGCCTCTACCGCGAACTCCCCGAAGCATAACTCGTCGAACTACCGCAGCCCTTTATCTGAATTGTTTCGCACCTGTTCGTTCCCGCGAGCCCTTCTGCCTTGCGAACAATCCGTAAAATTTTATATTCTTCTGCGCCGTAGCCAAGATTTCCTTTACTCCAGCCAAGGAAATTCATAAAATACTTCCAAATTTTCTTCTCCGTATGTTTCCTTGTTGAGCCAGAAATTGTACTTTGATTCTGCCACAAATTCTTTTAAATAATCTCTTAATTAAGATTTTTTAATTAAGTTTCCCTTAATTAAGTTTTCAAAAAAAGAATTTTCTCTTAATTAACTTTCCCAGAGAAGCAACAAAATCTTTCCAAAAAGAATTGAAATATTCCCTTAATTAAATATTTTATTTAATTAATTGAATTTCAAATTCTTTCCTTTCTTCAGCCTCCAGCAAAAAAAATCTCACCTCCGCAGATCCAATAAAAAAATTTTTAATTAAGTTTCCTTAATTAAATATTTTCTTTAAATCAACTTAATTAAAAAATAACTTTCTTTTAACTAAGTAAAATTTAAAAACTTTCCTTTCTTCAGCGAGAAAATAATTTATTGATTTTCTTCATTTTTCTTCTTCGCAGCCTCTAAAGGAAACAGATCAAACCAACAAAGGAAACAAATGGGAAAATTCCTTCCAATTTCTCCAAGAGAACATTCCTTTCATGAATGCGCCGAACCTTCCTTTGCAAAACTTCCTTCTTTTTTAGATCCACGCACAGAAAGAAAGATTCATTTCCTCCTTTCCGCCCAGTAGCCTTCCGCAAGAACCTTGCCACAGCCAATCGTGACTTCTTGCAACTCGCGAATTCTCCTGTTGTACCGAAGCAGCAAACTAGTGAACTCTCCTGCTGTACCGCAAACTCACAAACTCTTCTTCTTCTTCTATTGTTGTACCGAAACCCCGTCCTTCCAGCGCCGAGCCGTCCGAACCGCAGCGTCGCCCACTTCCCCGAAGTCGTCGCCGAACTGCTCGCAACCTCTGTCTGTCGCGAACGGTAGAGAAATCAGAAGAACTCTGCGACACTTCTACGAATTGTGTCGAAACATTTGCGTATGTTCGCAGTAACACACGAATATGCTTTGCTCGCAATTCCAAAAATGAAGTCTGCGCCGAAATCCTCGTCCCGCCGAACTCCTCTTCGGCGATTCGGAACTGCCGCGAACCTTGCTTCGAATTCACCGAAGCGACTCCTGCGCCGAATCTGACGCCCTAACTGCCAAAATCTTCTCTATTCCTGCACCGTCGAAATTTTTCTTCCCTGTCCTTGAACCTCGCTCTAATACTACTTGTTGAGAAATTAGGGCGAAAAATAATAAGAATCGACACAAATCCAAAAGAACACATAGAGATTTAACGAGGCTCGGCAAATATGTCTACATCATCTGGAGCAGAGCGGCGACTTCCTTTTCAATATTCAGAAAAGAATACAGAATACAAGATTCAACTCTCTCAAAGACCTAGAATTACGAACAGGTCTATTTATAATCTCTAGAGTAACCCTAACAGTACAATATGTAATTCCCAAATTACCCATGTACCGTATAGCGGGGCGTTGACCCAGCACCCCCAACCCACATAACGTAACTTCCCGATTTGGACAGATTATTCCGCTTCGCTCCGCTCTGTTCCGCTTCGTTCCAGCGTCTGTCCCTATATGGTATATAAGTCATACCATAACAGTTGCTAATAAAGCTAATAACCTGTACCAACACAAACCCCAATGTCTTCCACCGCCAAAAAGCCTAGCATCTATCACAGCACAAATACAAACACCATGGTCACTAATAATATCAAAGCCTAACTGTCGCAAACAAAGCATATGAATGATCAAGCTTATCATCAAGAATAAGGTCGATACTTGTTGCCACAACAAAGCCAATGCTCATCATTTGTATCAACCCAACGCTAATCAACACTCACGATCACTACCAAGTTTGACGCTCAGCATTTTCAACAACNATCACTACTAAGTTTGAGCATTTTCAAAAATCCTAACCAATGCTAACGTCAGCCGTCAGCACCATTGTCAACTACCATCACAAATGATGTCAATACATTTCGATGCCACCAAGGCCGCGTCGGTCATTTTTCACAATCTCAAAACTCATCATCAAGACTCATGAACAAACCAAACGCTTATTGTGGCCAAAAAGGTCTGCGTCTGCTATCAACACAAATGCTGACATTCACAGTCGCCACTAATGTTGACTCCTACCATTAACACCAATGTTAATGCCCACAGTCGCCACTAAAGCTGATGTTTACCATCGCTAACAAAACTGATGCTCATTATTGCTACTAAGATTGATATCAATATCTCATAATAAAAATGGAGCACATCATTAATTGTTTCTTGATGACAATTATAACGCCTCAATGCTCTCCATCCACCATAAAACTCATCTTTCATAATTTATATTTGTTATATTATATTAATGTTTTTTCAAACCATTGGAAAGTGCATCCTTTATAATAAACAAGTTACATATATTACTGTAAATCTGTGTTTTTCCTCTTCCACAATTTTCTACATAAAAAAGGCCCTTAATTGACATGAGTTGCCCACGTATCTTATCAGAGTGTGCACGAGTTGCTCATGCCTGTGCGTGGGATGAATTCTCCATCACTGTAAATGCTCTAACACAACAATATTACTAACTGCGGAAAGAAACAGTACCAAAAAAAATAAAAAAATAAAAATCGGCCCAATCATCTTTCTTCAAGGAAAAATGTTCATGAAGAAGCCAAGATCAATAGATTTAATAAATCCATCTCACAAATCAACCAGAAAGCAAGCTTACTGATCCCACAAATTAAGAAAACAACCAAAAAAATAGATCAAATTCCATATCAAGCAGTCTCGGAGAAAACAATTGGCTCAAAGTTTCTCACTCTCGGGCTCTGCAACACAGAAATACACACAAACGGAACACCAAATCCATCCCCCCATACCTCGGCAGAGAAGTCCGAACGTATCTGGAAGCAAAAGTGGAGTGCAGGGACTCGCCATCAGCTGAAGTTGTCGTCAATACCATATTGCTCACCTTTGCGTTCTAGCTGAAGAATAGCGAAGAGGGGACGCATTCAAAAATGAAGATAAAATTACGATGTAAAGAAGGGAAAGGGAAAGGGGAAGGGGAGGTTTTTCACCGACAACTATGCAATGTGGCGAGCGCACACAGAACGCGGCAACCCAAAAAGGTGACTGGATGCGTTTTGCGAATGAGATAAATCCACGTTTTGTCTGTTCTCTTGTACCGGACAGCTTGATCTGCTGTTTACACCTGTCCCATTTGCCAACAAATTTTGACGGTTAGNAAAGGGAACTGATAATCAAATTGCTGATCATTTGTCAAGATTAGAAAACCATGAATTATCTAATGTTGACAAAGAAATTACATACAGTTTTCCTGATGAACAGCTTTATAATGTTAGTGTGTGGAAAATACCATGGTATGTTGATATTGTTAACTATATTGTAAGTGATATTTTGCCACCTGTGCTGACATTGCAACAGCAAAGAAAATTCATTCTTGATGCGAAAGCATATTTTGGGATGTGCCTTATTTATATAAACAATGTAAGGATCTAATTATGAGGAGATGTGTACCTTATGAAGAAACTGAACTGATCATTCAAAAATGTCATGATTCTGAATTTAGAGGACATTTTGGGATCGATAAAACTGCTTACNAATACCATGGTATGTTGATATTGTTAACTATATTGTAAGTGATATTTTGCCACCTGTGCTGACATTGCAACAGCAAAGAAAATTCATTCTTGATGCGAAAGCATATTTTGGGATGTGCCTTATTTATATAAACAATGTAAGGATCTAATTATGAGGAGATGTGTACCTTATGAAGAAACTGAACTGATCATTCAAAAATGTCATGATTCTGAATTTAGAGGACATTTTGGGATCGATAAAACTGCTTACAAAATTTTACAAGCTGGATTTTATTGGCCTACTATTTTTAGAGATGTTTATAGATATATAAAAACTTGTGATCAATGTCAACGAGTAGGCAATATATCTAGAAGAAATGAAATACCTCTAAATTTCATATTGGAAGTTGAGATCTTTGATGTTTGGGGATTAGATTTTATGGGACTCTTTACTTCTTCATTTGGGAACTTATATATATTAATTGCAGTAGACTATGTTTCTAAGTGGATTGAAGCACAAACTTTACCTCGATGTGACGCTAAAAGTCTTTCAAGATTTTTAAGGAAAAATATTTTCACTAGATACGGAATGCCTAGGATGATTATTACTCATGGAGGATCCCATTTTAGGAATAAATATGTTCAGAGATTGGCAAAAAAATTTAATATTATTCACAGAATCTCTACTGCTTATCACCCTCAAACCAGTGGATTAGCTGAAGTTTCTGATAGAGAGATTAAATAAATACTTGAAAAGACTGTGAGCCCTAGTAGAATAGATTGGTCCACTAGATTGGATACAGCATTATGGGCTTACAGGACTGCTTACAAAACTCCTATTGGAATGACTCCTTATAGACTGATTTTTGGAAAG
>JXCR01145491.1:5065-37612 GCA_002079205.1 Phalaenopsis hybrid cultivar | reverse complement strand
TGAATGAGTTGACCTTGCAGCGGAAGAGCATAGATTTGATAAATGAGAGGATTAAAGGTTTAGAACGCCGATATGATTATGATAGTGAGTACCTGAAGAGGCATTCTGATTTTGAGATAGCCTATTATGATGCTCATGCCCGACACTACAGAGGAGAGCCTGATGTTACATTTCCTGAATGCCCGCGATATACTCAGTATCAACCCAATCCACCTGCTGATCAAGGTGACGATGAAATAGTTTAGGATTTTGATATTTAGGATGAGATTGATATACTTATGTTTGTATTTTTGTTTATCTTTATGTTATGTAATCTTTTTATGAGAAAAATGAATGAGTATGTAATTGGACTTTCATTTAGTGTACTTTGTGGATTGTAATGTGATGTATTGTTTATTTTCATTTTTGTATTTTATTTAGTATTGTGGTTGTGTTAGGAAATGTTTNTCAAAGAGATACAATTACGAAGTGGAAAAGAATTAGAAACAAGAGTACAAAAAGAAACAGAAACTGAAAAAGGCAAAGTGGATACAAAAAAAGAAAAGGATCATGAATACCCGGAATTAGAATATCCACTTACACCAATAAAAATTACTATGGAGAAACCTCCACCACCGTTTCCTCAAAGATTGAAGCAACGCAAACAGAATAAATAATTTTCCATGTTTTTAGAAATTCTTAAGAAATTAATGGAGAAACCTCCACCACCGTTTCCTAAAAGATTGAAGCAACACAAAAAGGTTAAACAATTTTCCAAGTTTATAGAAATTCTTAAGAAATTAACGATGAAGCAACATAAACAGAATAAACAATTTTCCAAATTTTTAAAAATTCTTAAGAAGTTAACAGTAAATATTCCCTTCGTAGAAGCTTTAGAGCAAATGCCCAATTATGTGAAATTTATGAAAGATATACTGATATTCCCTTCGTAGAAGCTTTAGAGCAAATGCCTAATTATGTGAAATTTATGAAAGATATTTTGAATTCCCTTCGTAGAAGCTTTAGAGCAAATGCTCAATTATGTGAAATTTATGAAAGATATTCTTAACAAGAAAAGGAAGTTCACTGAAAATGAAACTATTGCACTTAGTGAAGAGTGTTATGCAATTATTCAGAAAAAGCTTCCGGAAAAATTAAAAGATCCAGGTAGTTTCACTATACGATGTGCTATTTGGAAGAGCTTTATGTGATTTGGGAGCCAGCATTAATCTTATGCCTCTATCAATTTTTAAAAGATTAGAGGAGCCAGCATTAATCTTATGCCTCTATCAATTTTTAAAAGATTAGGATTAGGAGAAGTCTCACCTACTAAATCTTCAGTTAACAGATCGTTCAGTTACATATCCTAAGGGAGTTATAGAAGATGTGCTAGTAAAATTTGATAAATTTACCTTTCCTGTGAATTTCATTATTTTAGATATGGAGGAAGATAAAGAAATACCTATCATTTTAGGGAGACCATTTTTAGCTACTGGAAAAGCTATGATAGATGTTCAAAAAGAAGAATTAACTATGAGAGTTAACGATCAAGAAGTGACTTTTAACATTGTGAAATCTATGAAATACCCTGTTGTTGAAAGATATAATGAATGTTTTGCATGAAAATTAGTGAGCATCTATTGAATGAACATTTTAAAGAACATTTTGAAGAAAAAAAATAATTTGAAGATAATGATGAAGTTATTTTGGATGAAATAGAAAATGAAGAATTAGATTATGTTCAGGAAAGATTTGAGATGCTGGATATTACAGAAAATGCTGATAAGAATCTAGTTCCGTCAATTATAAACCCACCTGAACTTGAGTTGAAAATATTGCCTAGCCACTTGAAGTATGAGTTTCTAGGAGACTCATCTACATTACCTGTAATTACATCTTCAGAATTAAATGATTTGCAAGAGAAAAGACTGTTAGATACATTAAAAAGATATAAGAAAGCTTTTGTTTGGACCTTAGCTGATATTAAGGGAATCAATTAGATACATTGAAAAGATATAAGAAAGCTTTTGGTTGGACCTTAGCTGACATTAAGGGAATCAGTCATTAAAAAGATATAAGAAAGTTTTTGGTTGGACCTTAGCTGATATTAAAGGAATCAGTCATTCGATATGTATGCACAGAATTATATTAGATGAACAATATAAACCAAGAGTTGATCCATAAAGGAGATTAAACTCGCATAGAATTATGCTAGATGAACAATATAAACCAAGAGTTGATCCACAAAGGAGATTAAACCCAATGATGAAAGAATTGATGAACAATATAAACCAAGAGTTGATCCACAAAGGAGATTAAACCCTATAATGAAAGAAGTGGATGAACAATATAAACCAAGAGTTGATCCACAAAGGAGATTAAACCCAATGATGAAAGAAGTAATTAAAAAGGAAATTTGGAAATGGTTAGACACTGAAATTATATATCCTATTTCAGACAGTGCTTGGGTAAGTCTAATTCATTGTGTTCCTAAGAAAGGAAGAGTGACTGTTGAAACAAAAGAGAATAATGAGTTAATACATATCAGACAAGTTACTGGGTGGCGTATTTGCTTTGATTATAGAAAATTAAACACTACCACTATGAAAGATCACTTCCCTTTACCCTTTTTAGACCAAATAGTAGATAAACTTGTTGGGCACAAATATTTTTATTTTTTAGATGGATATAACAGTTACCATCAAATTTCTATTACTATTGAGGATCAGGAAAATATAACATTTACTAGTCCTTTTGGAACTTTTGCTTTTCAAAGATTGCCTTTTGGATTATGTAATGCACCTACAACATTCCAGAGATGTATGATGTTTATATTTAGTAAATTAATTGATGATGGATTGGAAGTATTTATGGATGATTTCTCTATATTTGGAACATCATTTGACGCATGCTTAAATTATCATAAAAAAATTTTGGAGTTATGCGAAAGAACTAATTTTGTTATAAATTAGGAGAAATGTCAATTTATGGTTGTAGGAGGAATTTTGTTAGGGCATAAAATTTTGAAAAACGGTATGGAAGTAGACCTTGCAAAAATTCAAGTTATATCTAAACTAGCACTTCCTACTAATGTAAGAGATGTTAGGAGTTTTCTTGGACATGTTGGTTTTTACAGGCTTTTTATCAAAGATTTTTCAAAAATTACTAAACATCTATGCCAACTTTTAGAAAATGACAAGAAATTTGAATTTACTAAAAATTGTTTAAATGCCTTTGAGTTATTAATGAAAAAATTAATCACAGCCCCTATTATAGTTTCAACTAATTGGGAGAAATCATTTGAACTAATGTGTGATGTTAGTGATTATGTTATTGGAGCTGTTCTTGGATAAACGTATGAAAAAAATTTTAAAGTTATATACTACGCTAGTAAAACTCTTAATGATGCACAAATTAATTATACTGTCACTATACTATGCTAGTAAAACTCTTAATGATGCACAAATTAACTATACTGTTACTGAAAAAGAGTTGTTGGTTATTGTGTATGCTTCAGACAAATTTAGATCTTATTTAATTGAAACTAAATGTGTTGTGCACACTGATCACTCTGCTATTAAATATTTGATGCAAAAGAAGGATGTCAAACCAAGGTTAATTAGATGGATACTTTTGATGCAAGAATTTGAACTTGTGGTTATCGATAGAAAGGGAACTGATAATCAAATTGCTGATCATTTGTCAAGACTAGAAAACCATGAATTATCTGACACCGACAATGAAATTACGGACAGTTTCCCTGATGAACAAATCTATAATATTAATGAGTGGAAAATGCCATGGTATGCTGATAATGTTAATTATATTGTAAGTGATATTTTGCCACCTATGCTGACACTACAACAACAAAGAAAATTCATTCATGATGCGAAAGCATATTTTTGAGATGAGCCTTATTTATATAAACAATGTAAGGATCTTATTATGAGGAGATGTGTACCTTATGAAGAAACTAAGCTAATCACTCAGAAATGCCATGATTTTGAATTTGGAGGACATTTTGGGATTGATAAAACTGCTTATAAAATTTTACAAGCTGGATTTTATTGGCCTATTATCTTTAGAGATGTTTATAAATACATAAAACTTGTGATCGATGTTAACGAGTAGGCAATATATCTAGAAGAAATGAAATGCCTCTGAATTTCATGTTAGAAGTTGAGATCCTTGATGTTTGATTTCATGGGATACCATTTACTCCTTCATTTGGGAACTTATATATATTAATTGCAGTAGACTACATTTCAAAGTGGATTGAAGAACAAGATTTAACCTCGTTGTGATGCTAAAAGTGTTTCAAAATTTTTAATGAAAAATATTTTCACTAGATACGAAATGCTTAGAATGATTATCACTAGTTGTGACGCTAAAAGTGTTTCAAGATTTTTAATGAAAAATATTTTCACTAGATACGGAATGTTACCTCGTTGTCACACTAAAAGTGTTTCAAGATTTTTAATGAAAAATATTTTCACTAGATACGGAATGTCGAATGATTATCACTGATGGAGGATCCCATTTTAGGAATAAATATATTCAGAGATTGATAGAAAAATTTAATATTATTCATAGAATCTCTCACTGACGGAGGATCCCATTTTAGGAATAAATATATTCAGAGATTGGCAGAAAAGTTTAATTTTATGTTTCAAGATTTTTAAGGAAAAATATTTTCAGTAGATACGGAATGCCTAGGATGATTATTAACAAGATTTTTAATAAAAAATATTTTCACTAGATACGGAATGCCTAGAATGATTATCACTGATGAAGGATCCCATTTTAGGAATAAATACATTCAGAGATTGACAGAAAAGTTTAATATTATTCATAANTATGATAATGACAGAATTTATAAGGAAAAGCTAAAGTTATGGCATGATCAGAAGATTAAACAAAAGAACTTTGAAGCAGGACAAGAAGTTTTACTTTACAACACTAGGCTGAAGTTATTCCCTGGGAAATTGAAGTCTCGTTGGTTAGGGCCATTTACTGTGACTCAAGTTTACAGTTACGGAACTGTTGAAATTGAAGATCAGAAAATGGGAAATAGATTTAAAGTCAATGGACATATATTAAAACCATATTATAAGGGTAAAAAACCAAATTTTAAAGAGGTTTTAATGATCAGTTAACCTGAATGAACCCTGAATAGGTCGCGCTGACGACGTTAAACCAAGCGATTTATGGGAGGCAACCCATATTTATATTTATATTTATATTTATGTTTATCTATATTATGATTATAGTAGTTTTTATTTAAATTTATCATTAGTTTATAGTAGTATTAAGCTCTACTACTCTTATTTACACTTGAAATATCTTAAAAATTGGATCCATAAAGAAAAATTGGAACGCATTCGGACCAGAGCGAAAACTGTAAAAATTTTACCTTAGGCGCCGACGGTGCCCTCGACGCCNGTGAAAGTTTTGCCTTGGGCGCCGACGGTGCCCTCGACGGCGCCGACTGCAGGATTTTCCCGAGAGTCCAGGTAAAATTTAATACAGAAGCGCGTCGACGGCGCCCTCGATGCAGCCGACGGCGAGACCGGTAAGAGGCGTTTTTTTGTGTCTGATGAGCGATTTTTGACATTTTTTGGGCGGGAATAGTCTTTTTAAATTCAAAATTTCGAACTCTAGTTCATATTTTCTCCCCAAAAATGAAGAAAACTCTGTCAATTTCATTCCTATGGCGTCTAATTCCCCTGATAATCCCAGAATGCGAGTTTTCAATCGGCGAATGTTCGTTAGTGCGGAAGCGCAACGAATCTTCAACAAGTTGCTGACAAAGAAAAATTAATCAAGGAACGAGGATTTGTGAATCGCGGATTGAATAATCCCACTACGGATACTGAAGAAAAGATAGTGCGGCGAAGATGGGAAGTGCTGTGCTACACTACTGCCGCCGTGGTAGTTCCTGTGGTAAAAGAATTTTATGCAAATTTACATGGAATTAACCAAGGAGTTGTTTATGTAAGAGGAAGATGGATTACTTTCACTCCTTCAAGAAGCAACAAGTTATATATGATAGAGAATGTTCATGTCTGCCACTATTCCAATTTCATCCCAATAAGAGACCAGATGAATGAAATTTACCAGTATTTGATGGGCGTTAGTTTTTCTTCAACACTTTTGAATCCCGTCTCTAAACACTGGCACTTCTTCATTTCTTCGAAACTATTACCGACAATGAAGGTTGGTAAAGTTTCTAAAGAAAGTGTCATTCTGAATTACTGCATCCGAAGGGGGCTGCCGATCGATATTGGATANTTATTATATCTTCTGAGTTAACTGAAATTCAAGAACAAAAATTAATAGAAATGTTGAAAAGATATAAAAAGTCTTTTAGATGGACTTTAGCAGATATTAAAGGAATTAGTCCATCAATTTGTATGCACTGAATTTTATTAGATGAACAAAATTAACCTAAAGCTTATCCTCAGAGGAGATTAAATCCAATAATGAAAGAACTTGTTAAAAAAGAAATTTTAAAATGGTTAGATGCTAGAATTATATATCTTATTTCAGACAGTGCTTAGGCAAGCCCAATTCACTGTGTTCCGAAGAAAGGAGGAGTGACTGTTGAAGAAAATGAGAAAAATGAATTAATACCAATAAGACAAGTCACTGGTTGGCGAATTTGCATTGACTATAGAAAATTAAATATGGCCACCAGAAAATATCTCTTTCCTTTACCCTTTCTAGACCAAATGTTGGATAGATTGGCTGAAAATAAATATTATTGCTTTTTAAATGGATATACCGATTATCACCAAATTTCAATTGCTCTAGAGGATCATGAGAAGACAACATTTACAAGCCCATATGGAACATTTCCTTTTTGTAGAATGCCTTTTGGACTATACAATGCACCTGCAACATTTCAAAGATATATGATGTCAATTTTTAGCAATTTTATAGAACATGAAAAGGAAGTATTTATGGATGATTTTTCTATATTTGGGACTTTGTTTGAGTTATGTCTTTATAATTTAGAAAAAGTTATGGAAGTATGTGAGAAAATCAACATAGTATTAAATTGGGAAAAATGCCAATTTATTGTTGCAAGAGGTATTGTACTTGGACATAAAGTTTTTGAAAATGGCATGAAGGTAGATCTGCAAAAATTTAAGTTATAGAAAAATTATCACCTCCTACTAATGTTAAAGGGGTGAGAAATTTTCTAGGACATGCTAGTTTTTATAGGCGCTACATAAAAACTTTTTCAAAAATCTATGCCAATTTTTAGAAAAAGATACAAAATTTAATTTTGATGAGGAATACATAAAAGAATTTGATTTATTAAAGAAAAAATTAATCACTACACCTATAACAGTACCACCTGATTGGGAGAAACCATTTGAAATAATGTGCGATGCCAGTGATTATGCTATTGGAGCTGTATTAGGACAAATACACAATAAAGTTTTTAAAGTTATATATTATGCTAGTAAGACTCTTAGTGATGCTCAAATTAATTATATCACTACTGAAAGACAGCTATTGGCTATTGTTTATGTCATTGATAAATTTAGACCTTATTTAATTGGAACTAAATGTATCGTGCATACAAATCATTATTACTATAAGATACTTAATGCAAAAGAAGGATTCTAAACCGAGGTTAATTAGATGGATACTTCTATTGTAAGAGTTTGATTTTATTGTAGTTGATAAAAAGGGAAATGATAATAAAATATATGAACATTTGTCTAGAATAGAAATAGAAATATTAACTAATTTTGCAAATGAAATTTTAGAAAATTTCCCTGATGAACAATTAAATAGTATTAATGAAATAGATGTACTGTGGTATGCTGATATAGTAAATTATATTATGAGTGATATTCTACCACCTCATATTAAAAATCTACAATTAAAGAAATTTATAAATGATTCAAAATACTATTTTTGGGATGACCCATATTTATATAAACAATGTAAGTATCTGATCATTAGAAGATGTGTGCCTTATGAAGATACTCAACAGATAATTAAAATATGCCATAATTCTAAATTTAGAGTACATTTTGGAACAAATAGAACTGTATATAAAATTTTCCAAGTTGTATTTTATTGGCCTACTCTTTTTAGAGATTTTAATGACTATATTAAAACATGCGATATATGTCAATGAGTAGGAAATATTTCTAAAAGAAATGAAATGTCTCTAAATTACACATTAAAAGTTGAAATTTTTGATGTATGAGGATTAGATTTTATGGGACCATTTATGCCTTCATTTGGAACTTTATATATATTACTTATTGTTGATTATTTGTCTAAATGGATTGAAGCTATTGATGTACCAAGATATGATGCTCGGAGTGTTTCTAAATTTTTAATTAAAAATATTTTTAGAAGATATGGAATGCCGAGAGTAATTATTACTGATGGATGATCTCATTTTAGGAATGCAAGAATTGAAAAATTGATTAATAAATATGATATTATGCATAGATTTTCTACTGTTTATCATCCTTAGACTAGCAGTCTAGCAGAGATATCAAATCGTGAAATAAAACAAATTTTAGAAAAAACTGTAAATCCTTATAAATTGGATTGGTCTACTAAACTAGATACTGCATTATGGGCATACAGAACTGCTATAAGACTCCTATAGGAATGTCCCCATATAAACTAAATTTTTGGAAAAAAAACATGACACTTACCAGTAGAATTGGAGCATAAAATATTTTGGGCTATTAAAGAATTTAATTTTAATCTAAAAGATGCTGGTAAGAAAATATTATTGCAACTCAATAAACTTGAGGAGATTATAAATTAAGCAGATGATAAAGTCAAAATCTATAAAGAGAAAATGAAAATATGGCATGATTGAAAGATTGTTAAGAAGAAGTTTGAACCTGGACAAGAAGTTCTGTTATATAATACAAGATTGAGATTGTTTTCAGGAAAACTGAAATCGAGATGGTTAGGACCATTTAAAGTGATTAAAGTCTATCATTACGGAACTGTTGTTTTTTAAAGGCCGTAACACTGGAAATATATTTAAAGTTAATGGGCATTATTTGAAACATTACTATAAAAAAAACATACATCAATTTAAAGAAGTTTTAATGTTAAGTCAACCCAACTAAGCAAATGNATTGAGAAGAAAAATTTATATTTCTCATCTATTGATTTTTCTCTAATATTCTTTCTATCTCTAAGCTTACAGATTTGCTGAAGTGAATCGGAGGCATCGATGCAGTGAATTGATGTGCATTGGGCTTTTTAACATGGCATCATAACAAGTTTCTTAACGGCATAAATTCCTGTATATCTTGCAAGAGTTTGTTTTTCTTTTCTTTTTTTTTTTGGATATCAGATCTTTTCTCTTCCCTCTCGATTCGTAAAATGATACCCAAGCAAGCTTCATCCAATTTTTTTTGCACCTCCTCACATCATCTCATGGAATCTGTTGATATCATGATTCCATCTCAATTGAAATTCTGAATGTCTACTATTAAGAATGTCATCCATACTAAACTCAATTTTGACAATTTTCCCACATGAAAATCTCAAGTCATTAAGCTATTTAGATCCAATGGGTTCCACGGCTATTTGGTGGCTCCATAGCAGCAGCTCCTTCACACATTGCAACCGACCAATCCTCCACCATTTCAAATCCTCAATACAATCTATGGATCTTTATAGATCAAAACTTAGTATCCGCGCTATACTCAATTATCTCACTACCGATCTTACCTTATGTTTTAAACCTTTCATGTGTTGAAATCTGGAGTGCATCCGAACGATGTCTTCAATCCACAAATAAAGCTCGTCTGAGTCGGCTTAAGAACGAGCTTCACCATATTTCAATGGTAAAACAGTCTATGACAAAATATTTGTCTCAAATTAAAGCTAAAGTTGATCTCATAGCTGTTTTTTGAACCCTGCTCAATATCGAAGAAGTGATTCTATACATACTAAATGGATTGTCTCCAAGCTATGCTCAATTCAAAACAACCATCCAAACAAGCCTCCAACCAAAAAGTATTGACTATTTGTATGCTTTGCTATGTAATGAGGAGACAAACCTCGCTAATGAAGCTGCTAGAACTGCCCAACTTTCCAACATATCAGATCCGGCACTTGCCATAAATGTTGTTCGTGGCAGATCAAGAGGTTGTGGACCCTATTCTACTTCAAGCAGAGGTCATAATAATTCAAGTCGAGGTAGAGGAGGTCGCACGACTCCAAAGGCCGTTGTAGAATGGTAAATATATGCCAAATTTGTACACTCCGCCGTTTACTATTGACATTGAGGTAATTTTCAATATGCTTCTCCTACTCGACCACCTCAGGCATTATTTAGTGGATCTACGCAAAAAAAAATGCTGATTGGTTACTTGATTTCAGAGCTACACCACATTTAACTTCCAATTCTACTCAAATATTCAAGAATCAGCCATATTATAGATCAGATCAGGTTTTGTTTGGAAATCGTCAAGCGGTTCCCAAAAATAACACTGGCAAAGGCATTCTAACAACTTCAACCTGTAAGCTCCATCTCTCTCAAATTTATCTTGCTCTAAAATTATCTCATAACTTACTTTCCGTTCATCAATTAACTCATGATAATCAATGTTCTATCTTATTTGATGCTCATGGTATTCAAATTAAGGAGCCAAAGACCGACTCCATGATACTTCAAGGCCGCAGCAGTAAAGTCCTCTACCCCATTATCTTGTCATCCTCAACTCATTCTATTATGATTGCTACCACCTCCTCGTCTATCAACTGGCATCGTCGCCTCGGCCAACAATCTCACACGGCTTTTTTCCAACTTGTGTCGTTTCTTCCTAAAGTTCTAAAATCTTCTATTGTGTCTCCATGTAATTTGTTTTTAGGAGCTAAGAGTCATCGTTTATCTTTTCCTTTTATATATTAATCGTTGTTCTACCATTTTGGAGCTTATACATTCTGAAGTATGGGGTCCTTATTATTTCAAATCAAGGATTTAAATACTATGTTTTATTTCTTGATGATATGCCTCATTTTAGTTGTGTTTATCCAATGAGATATAAATCTGATGTGCTTTCTTTTTTTCTTAAGTTTAAAATACTTGTTGAAAAAGTAACTCAAAAATCGCATCAAAATTTTACGCTCTAACGGGGGAAGTGAATATTGTAACTCTCAATATGGTATTATTCATCAATATTCATGTTCATATATGCCCAAACAAAATGGTGTTGTTGAACAAAAATATTGACATATTTTAGAAATCTTGCGTGCCTTATTTCTTGATACAAATATACCTCAAAATCTTTGGGTAGACACTCTTCTTACAGTTGTCTATCTAATTAATTGTCTTCCCATCTCTTGTCACTAATAATACCTCTCCCTATTATCTTCTCCATAAGAAAAGACCCAAGTTTCTTAAAACATTTGAATCTTTGTGCTATCTATGGTTGCAACCACATTCCTCCAACAAGCTTGTCTCATTCCACTCCATGTGTTTTTTCTTGGATATTCTCCAAACTTTAAAGGTTACAAGTGTTATAATTCTTAAACTGATAAAATCACTATAGCTAGTCATGTTATATTTTACGAGAATGTGTTTCCATTTCAAACTAGCCTTCACTCTCTCAAATCTCCAGCCACACATACTCCACCATCTCAACCTCTCCTTACTCCCTCATCCATCAATTCAAAATTTGCTCCTATTGTCTCTCCAAATCAGCCAATCAACGCCCAAAATCAACAAGCTCCACCTTCTTCAATTGTGCCAACTCCACCTAATGTCCTCCCAAGCCCGCTAGATTTAAGTTTGTCAACTTCTAATCAGCTAAATCCAAATGTGTACGCTCCAAATGAGCATGTTTCACATATCCTCACAGCCAAACCACCTCATACTATAACTTCGTCCACCCTTTCTCATCCCATGGTCACTCGTGCCAAAATAGGGAACCTATAACCAAAACAAATTTTTTATTTACAACACAAAATTATTATAAAATGAGATCCTTATACAAGTGTTGTAATTGATCATAATTGGAAACTTGCTATGTCTCAAGAATTCCAAGCCTTACAAATACAAAGCAACTGGTTATTAGTGCCTCCACCTACAAACCAAACGGTACTTTGCCGCAAATGGATATATCGCACTAAATATGATTCATATGGTCATATTGTTCATTATAAAGCTTGCCTTGTGGCCCAAGGTAATAATCATGAATATGGTATCAATTTTGTTGAAACCTTTAGTTTCATGGCAAAAAATGCCTACTATTTGAGTTCTTCTTTTGGTGGCTACTCATCACAATTGGTCAATCACTTAAATGGATGTCTCAAATGCTTTTCTTCATAGCTCTCTAAAAGAAAAAGGTTTATATGCATCTACTCACGGGTTTCATTGGTACGCAATACCCGCAATAAGTTTTCTTACTACAGAAATCTATTTTTGGTTTAAAAAAATGACCAAGGCAATGGTTTGCTACTCTTTCTGAACATCTCAAATTGCTTGGTTTTTCTCAAAGCTAAGTAGATCCGTCATTACTTATATACATTCATGACGAAATTCAAATGTATTTTCTTATCTATGTTGATGACATTCTACTCACCAGCAACAACACCTCTACAATATCTTAAATTGATATTAAATCTTCATCATAGGTTCAATATGCGAACTTTGGGAAACCTTTTATGTTTTCTTGGCATTCAATCTACCACCACAAATTATGGACTACATTTGAATTAACACAAATATGCCTTGGAGAAACTCAATCGAGCTGGTATGAAGGATTGAAAGCCAATTCAAATTCCAACTACTGCCAAATATTCATCTACAACATCTACTTTAACCATTTCATCTACTCTTTATCGACATTTGGTTGAATCTTCAATATCTCGCGATTACAAGGCCAAACTTTTTTTTTGTTAATCGTCTCTGTCGAGGTATGCATGATCCAATAAGTCTTCATAAACAACAATTTATACAAGTCCTAAGATATATTAATGCAAACTCTCACCATGGTCTTTCACTTTATCGAGATAATCTTCATCTTCAAGCATATTCTAATTCGGATTGAGCTGAGGACTCATCCGATAGAAAGTCTATGACAAGTGCTTGTATATTTTTAGGATCAAATCTAATATCCTGGATTGTCAAGAAACAGTCTACAATGGCTCGTTCTTCTACTGAAGTGGAGTACCGTACGTTTGCAACTGTTGTTGTCGATCTTATTTGGATTGAAAGTCTTCTTGTTGAGTTTGGTATATCTATAAACACTCCAACTACATTATGTTGTGATAAAATTTCCTCGATTTTCTTGGCAAATAATCATGTATTCCACAGCCGCACTAAACAAGTTGAGGTTGACTTTCATTTTATTTGTGATTGCATCACTTCCAAGCAAATTAATGTTCAACACATTACTAAAAAGGATCGGCTTGCTGATATTCTTCCTAAAATTCTTCTAACGCCTTAATTTTCATGCTCTTTTAAGCAATTCGACCATCCCTAAGGATCCTCAATTTGAGGGGCAGTAATAAGCTAATGGGATATTATTCGCTGTGCCTATTATACAGGTATATAGGTAGCTTGTTCCTTAGGTACCTGACAAATTAACTTGTGGTTTACACTTGTCCCCTTTGCCAACAAATTCTGATAGTTAGTTATTATTCTTGTTAGTATATATCTATATGTATTCTCATATTGAGAACGGAAAGGAAAAACAGAAAGGAAAAATCCATTTTTCTCATCTATTGATTTTCTCTAATGCTTCTAGTCCTTTTGTTTTCAACAGTGGAGATACAATTGATACAATTTCTGAAGTGAAACAGTGGCATTGGTATGGTGAACTGATGGGAATTAGGGTTTTCAACATTGTTCACACAAAATTTTCTATTTAAAGTGCAAGCATTATCTTTCGCCCATTTTTTAAATTCTCCCTCAAATATTAAAATTCATGATAAAACCCCAACTCATGTTTTTCATTTTTATCAAATTCTCAATAATTTTATCGCGGCATGAAAATACATCGATTTGGTAGTTCAAAAAATCACCTGGGCGGTTAATTTGAAAATATTAATATCTTTGGTGACGAATATGTAATTATCTCAATAAATATATATGAATACATCGGATTAATTTAAACTGCAAATTGGATTTATTTTAAGTAGGATTTAAGAAATTTTGTAAATTCAAAAATATGCATGATGAGATATTAATTCTGATGTGTTTTAAGTATGATATTTTCGAGAGTCATATTCAAGATTATCATTTCAGCAAATTATAGGCAAATTAAATATCTCCATAAAATAAATCACTAACAAAATCAGATACTTGAAGTATAATTGGACGATTCAAAGCATGAATTGGAAATTAAATTTGTATCTATAAAGTTGACATATTTATAATTAAATTGAGTGGTTCACCAGGAGGAATCTAAAGAGCTCAAAACTATATAATTCCGAGGTTTTTAAAACACTTAATTGTTAAAATAATGATTTTTATTTAAAAAAAATCAACACAAACAATCCAATGAATTGCTTTAAGATTTTAGTTAAATTTATTAAAATATCAATTTTAAAAATTATAAGTAAACCACATTCTTCATATGATAGAGGATTGAGTTAGCAAAGAGCTAAATTTGAACTTATGAAGAAAACTTAATGCCAATGATCACATTTTATTGTCAATCACCATTAATATATCCAAATTAATATTGCCTAATAATTGTAACTTAATTTGTGTTATTATCTTACAACTCATATCTTAACAATAGCAAAGATAAACAACTATTTCGATACAATCTTCTACATTTAAAGAGAGAGAAGCAAAGAAAATTAAATCTTGATTTATTCTATCATTTTTATGCATGTGTCTAGGGGTGTAAACGAACCGAACACGAACACGAACAAACAGAGCATGTGTTTGTGTTCCGCTTGTTTCTTAACGAACGAGCCGAACACAAGCNTCAAGGAGATATAGTGATGACAGTGCATAAAAATTGGCAAAAGAAGTGCACAAATTGACTCCTAATTTCTTAATAAAAATCGGTGTTTTGCTTGCAACACCATTTCTTCTAAGGACTCAAAGAAACGATTTCAAACACAAGAAAGGAATGAATTTGAAATCCCAAAGAGAAGAAGAGAAGAAAGAGAGTAAGAAAAATAATTGAAAGCTTGTAGACCAGTAGTACTCCATCTGCTTGCGCGCATGAATTAGCAGTGGCGCACCATNAAATCGGTGTTTTGCTTGCAACACCATTTCTTCTAAGGACTCAAAGAAACGATTTCAAACACAAGAAAGGAAGGAATTTGAAATCCCAAAGAGAAGAAGAGAAGAAAGGGAGTAAGAAAAATAATTGAAAGCTTGAGACCAGTAGTACTCCATCTGCTTGCGCGCATGAATTAGCAGTGGCGCACCACGATGATGCGGCGCCGGCGCCGCGGCTGGTTGCAGATTATCATCAGAATTACAGCGATGATGACGGCAATTAGGAATTTGGGGAATTCTGGCGACTGATTCTCTGGTTCTTCGTAACAGACCTTTGCCATGGTTGACGGGAGACAGGGACGGAGAGAGGGAGAGTCGTTTGGCTTGTGATAGATTTGTTGTCAGGAGTATCTTAGCAACAAATAGCAAAGTGATATATTAGAAGCTATAAAATGAATATTTTAGAAGGAATAAAAAATCAAATTGTTCTCTCATATTAATAAAAACATGAACGGAACGAGAGTAATGGGTAATAGGGGTGTAAACGAACCGAGTGCGAACAAACAGAGCTTGTGTTCGTGTTCTGTTCGTTTGAAATTTAGTTTATTTGAAATAAGCTCGTGTTCGAAATTGTTCTTGATGTCACTGTTCGTGTTCGTTTCTTAACGAACGAGCTGAATACAAGTTGTTCGCGAACGACAAGCCAACTTGACATCCCTAATATTAATATATATGTATATATAATTATATTAATTATATAACTTATATTATATAAATATATAATATCTATATTAGTATATTATTAGTATAGTATATCAATATATTATTATTATTAATTTATTATACATTATAATTTATAAATTTTAATTTTTTAAAATATCATAAATTTAATACATATAATTATTTTAAATTATTTTATATTTCAAACAATAACGATTCGAACACGAACGAATGCATCACTGTTGGTGTTTGGTTCGTTTAACTAATGAACGAAAAAAAATTGTTCACGTTCGTCTCGTTTACTTATCGAACGAATCGAACACAAACTCATTGACGAACCAAACACAAACTGTTCACGAACAACGAGTTTTTTTTACAACGCTAATGGGCAATTACCCTAGTGGACACTACTCGGGTCCGCCGCTAGTTGTTAGTCATCTCTTAGGTTACCAATTGTTGACAAAGTTTTCATTTTGATGATCGTAAAAGGAGTACAAATTAAAGGGATTAATGTTGATTTCGACTCAGTGAATATGACATTTTAAGAAACTAAAGAAAATTGTAGTTGTTGCAGTTGGATTTGATTATACTACAATAAGAAACTTTATAATACAACCAATAGTTGAAATTATAAAAATCTCAGTATGATGCAACACAATTTTTAAAGCAAAGCATTGAACTCAATGCAGCTCAAATTGACACAATAGAATTTGAATATATCGTAAGAAATCAAACTAGAAGATAAACAAGCATGAAATATTGCAAAAGCCGTGATAAGATTGCGCATTTTCAAACTAAAGTGGAACCATGCAATTTGCATCTAGCTAAATAAGCTGACTATGGACTAACCTAGCTCGTGTTGGTAGTCTTACTCTCATGTAGGGCTGTCAAAAAATCTCGTTGCTCGCGAACAACTCGTTTTTGGCTCGTTCGTTAAGTAAATGAGCTGAACACGAACCACCCTTTGTTCGCTCGCATCTGTGCGTTTTAGCTCGAAATAAAGAAATGATATATTATTTATATAATAATATATTATATATATTATTTATATAATAGCATATTATATATATTTATATCTAAGTTTAAATCATAACAGTCTGTGTAGTCATGTGGTTTTGACTCTTCTATTGCATAGAGTTTATTCAAGTTAGAACCAAACACCCCATCTATTTTTTCCAATTAATTTTAACCGAACATGAACAAGAATATTTAAATCGAGTCGGGCACGAACACACTATTCACGAGCTGATTTCGAATAAGATTCAATTTCAAACACGAGCAATTTCGAACGAATTGAACGCGAGACAAGCATGAGCTCGCTTAAGCTCGACTCTTTTACATCCAAACTCTCATGTGATGTTAACGTTTATGAAAATGAGAGTGAGGCCTTTAGCTTGAAAATGCGATATGGGGCATGATGTTCAGTTTGTTAGCACCAACATGCACTTATCACCGTGCAACTTGTCTAACAAATTTTCTCACTTTTTCATCAAAACTATCAATAGACTTACAAATGAAAGATAGTGTCAAAGAACTACTGGCAGGCTCATTAAAATTTTGATCAAGGTTCTATCAGTTGATTTTTGAGGAAATATTGATGGATTATATGCTAGTATTAAAGATTGATCAATTGGAAACGAGTAAGAGAAAGAGTTTAAGCAATTTGATATAGTTGGATGACTATTGAATAATTAAAAGCAAAAGAGTGGGCATTAAAAAGTAGGCTTTGGCTCAATGAACTTTTGTCAACGCCTATGTATGATACATCACATGTGATTGTTACTATAGCTATTTAAAGTTATTTTGTTTAAAGCAGGTTGAGATGCTCCTATGATATCTGAATTCGAATGGAATCCTGCCCATCACCTTACATGTTGGCAAGGATGCCACTTCTAAATCTTGTCATAAAATAACTTGGAAAATGTATGATTAGAGAGAAGTGAAAATGTTCTTATTTGAGGATCTTTAATTGGCTGAATAGTTGAGAATGTAATACTAGAGATCATAGTTGAAAAATAGCTACTGAGATNAGTTGGATTTGATTATACTACAATAAGAAACTTTATAATACAACCAATAGTTGAAATTATAAAAATCTCAGTATGATGCAACACAATTTTTAAAGCAAAGCATTGAACTCAATGCAGCTCAAATTGACACAATAGAATTTGNAGTTGGATTTGATTATACTACAATAAGAAACTTTATAATACAACCAATAGTTGAAATTATAAAAATCTCAGTTTGATGCAACACGAATTTTAAAGCAAAGCATGAAACTCCATGCAACTCAAATTGGCACAATAGAATTTTAATATATCGTAAGAAATCAAACTAGAAGATAAACAAGCATGAAATATTGCAAAAGCCGTGATAAGATTGCGCATTTTCAAACTAAAGTGGAACCATGCAATTTGCATCTAGCTAAATAAGCTGACTATGGACTAACCTAGCTCATGTTGGTAGTCTTACTCTCATGTAGGGCTGTCAAAAAATCTCGTTGCTCGCGAACAATTTGTTTTTGGCTCGTTCGTTAAGTAAATGAGCTGAACACGAACCACCATTTGTNCATTTTCAAACTAAAGTGGAACCATGCAATTTGCATCTAGCTAAATAAGCTGACTATGGACTAACCTAGCTCGTGTTGGTAGTCTTACTCTCATGTAGGGCTGTCAAAAAATCTCGTTGCTCGCGAACAACTCGTTTTTGGCTCGTTCGTTAAGTAAATGAGCTGAACACGAACCACCCTTTGTTCGCTCGCATCTGTGCGTTTTAGCTCGAAATAAAGAAATGATATATTATTTATATAATAATATATTATATATATTATTTATATAATAGCATATTATATATATTTATATCTAAGTTTAAATCATAACAATCTGTGTGATCATGTGGTTTTGCGTCTTCTATTTCATAGAGTTGATTCAAGTTAGAAACACCCCATCTATTTTTTTCAAATTAATTTTAACCGAACATAAACAAGAATAATTAAATCGAGTCGGGCACGAACACACTATTCACGAGCCGATTTTGAACAAGAATCAATTTCGAACACGAGCAATTTCGAACGAACTGAACGCGAGCCAAGCATGAGCTCGCTTAAGCTCAACTCTTTTACATCCAAACTCTCATGTGATGTTAACGTTCGTGAAAATGAGAGTGAGGCCTTTAGCTTGAAATGTGATATGCGGCATGTATGTTCAATTTGTTAGCACCAACATGCACTTATCACCATGCAACTTGTCTAACAAATTTTCTCACTTTTTCATCAAAACTATCAATAGACTTACAAATGAAAGATAGTGTCAAAGAACTACTGGCAGACTCTTTGAAATTTTGATCAAGATTCTATCAGTTGATTTTTGAGGAAATACTGATGGATTATATGCTAGTATTAAAGATTGATCAATTGGAAACGAGTAAGAGAAAGAGTTTAAGCAATTTGATATAGTTGGATGACTATTGAATAATTAAAAGCAAAAGAGTAGGCATTAAAAAGTAGGCTTTGGCTCAATGAACTTCTGTCAACGCCTATGTATGATACATCACATGTGATTTTTACTATAGCTATTTAAAGTTATTTTGTTTAAAGCAGGTTGAGATGCTCCTATGACATCTGAATTCGAAGGGAATCCTGCCCATCACCTTACATGTTGGCAAGGATGCCACTTCTAAATCTTGTCATAAAATAACTTGGAAAATGTATGATTAGAGAGAAGTGAAAATGTTCTTATTTGAGGATCTTTAATTGGCTGAATAGTTGAGAATGTAATACTAGAGATCATAGTTGAAAAATAGCTACTGAGATTTTTTTTTTTACTTTTAAGAAATATTCTTGAATGAATGTAAATTATTCCAAGCATGATATTAGCATCAATGTTTGTAAAACACTTAATTGCCACCTACGCTAGTCCAAATTGTACTCATGTTGGACTAAGTTAACCATACCCATTATCGGCCTTATGCACTTGATTGGTCTTATGCCTTATGTTTATCTCCAATAAGAGTTGATCCAACCAATTCTTGACATCTCCTTAATATCGTTGATTAGATCAAATCAATTAATTTAAAACTTTATTTATCCATTTAATTGTATTATTTAACATATCGCTAAGATGGATCCTAGTCTTAGCCTTGCTAAAAACCCAAACCTAGCTTATAACATTAGTTGACTAGGCCAAAATCCCCATATCTAATCCCTCGTCTTCTTTTTCTTCAACTCTTGGCTAAATCCCTAAAAAGAAGAGCATTTCTCCCTCCATTCAAGCAAGCATGAACAAAGGGTCCCTCTTCATCCATGCAAGCAAGATGAATCTCTTCTCTTCTCTTTATTGAAGTTTTCCTTCTTTCTTGTTATTTTTGCCATACTAAACCCCACCATTCAAACCTCTCTCTCTTAATTTCCCACTAAGCCAAAAAATTCACCACTTAAACCTCTCTTCCTCCCTCTTTCTCCCTAGGCCAAAAATTTCGGCAATCAAATGTCTCTTTCCCCCTCTTTTCCTTAGGCAAAAAATTTTACCATTCAAACCTCTCTCTCCCTCTTTCTCCCTAGTTTGAACGTTTTACCACTTAAACCTCTCTCTCCTTCTTTTTCCCTAGGCCAAATTTTCACACTTTAACCTTTCTCCCCCTCTTTATTCCTAGGCAGAAAATTCCATAATTCAAAAGCCTCTCACACTATCCCTCACTCCTTTACTTGAAACCCTAACATAAGCTCTCCCTCACACTCTCCCTCACTCCCTTACAAGAAACCCTAACCTAAGCTTTCCCCACACACTCCCTCGCTCGCTTACCCAAATAAATGAATTTTTTTGGCTTAGTGAGAAATTGAGAGAGAGATTTGAATGTTGGGGTTTAGTATAGCATAAATAACAAGAAGGAAGGAAAGCTTAAATAAAAAAAAGAGAAGAGATTCATCATGCTTGCATGGATGAAGAGAGACCCTTTGTTCATGCTTGCTTGAATGGAAGGAGAAAAGCTATTCTCTTTAGGGATTTGGACAAGAGTTGAAGAAAAAGAAGACGACGAATGAGATATGGGGATTTTGTTCTAGTCAACTAATGTAGTAAGCTAGGTTTAGGTTTTTAGCAAGGCTAGGACTAGCATCCATCTTAACTATATGTTAAATACTATAATTAAATGCATAAATAAAGTTTTAAACTAATTGATTTGATCTATCCTTGCTAAAAACCCAAACCTAGCTTATAACATTAGTTGACTAGGTCAAAATCCCCATATCTCATCCCTTTTCTTCTTTTTCTTCAAATCTTGGCCAAATCCCTAAATAAAAAGTATCAAATTAAGACCAAACTGTCGCATGTCTAAACTAAGTATGTATCCTATATTTTGCAACATTCAATTAAGAAGTACGATGTAGAGGATATAGATTCTACTACCACAAAAGAACACACTGAAGTCCAGTTACAACAAGAAAACTAAGGATCCATCTCCCTCAAATCACACAATCCTAACCATAAAAAATCAATAACTACACAAACACAAACATACAAATATAAACACTCAATACAACAACAACAAACACAAACAAAAATACAAATTTGGATTGCCTCCCAAGAAGTGCTTCAATTAATGTCCTCAGCCCGACGAATCCAGATATTTACTTAGGATGACACCAACATCAAGACCATAGTTACCACAGGTCTTGCACCTCCTAATTATGGTTTAATTCTTTATCCATTCACTTTAAACACTCTACCACTCTTAGGATCTTTAATATCATTAACACCAATGGATAAACCCTTATTACAGTTAATGGTTCTGACCACTTGGACTTAAGTTTTTCAGGAAAAAATTTCAATCGTGTATTATATAATAAAACCTTTTGTCCAAGCTCAAAATTTTTCTTAAGAATCTCCTGACATGCCTTGTATTCATTTTTTCTTTATGTATGTTTGCATTTTCATAAGATTCTTGTCTAATTTCATCTAGTCCATTTAACTATGGCAATATTTTCTCACCAGCTTCCTTTATATTGCAATTGAATTCCTTAATAGCCTAATATGTTTTATGCTCTAATTCCACTGACAAGTGAAAAGTTTTGCCAAATATGAGCATATATTGAGACATTCCTATAAGTGTTTTATAAGCAATTCTATAAGCTCATGAAGCATCGTCTAATCTCTAAGACCAATCCTTTTATTAGGATTGACAGTTTTTCCAAAACCATTTTGATTTCTCTGTTAGATACCTTAGTTAAACCAATTGTTTGGGGTTAATATGTTGTGTAAATCTTATGTTTAATTTCATACGTCATAATTAATGCCTCAACTCTTCTATTCCTAAAGTGGCTTCCCCATCACTAATTATCACTCTAGGCATACCATATATGGAAAATATATTGTTCTTCAAAAATTTAGATACATTTTTAGCTTCTCAATTAGGTAGGGCTACCACCTCTATCCACTTTGAGGCATAGTCCACAGCTATTAGAATATATAGAATCCTTAGTGAAGGTGCAATGGGTCCCATGAAATCTAAACCCAAAAACATCAAAAATCTCAGTCTCCAAAGTAAAATTCAGTGGCATTTCATCTTGCTTGAAAATATTACCTACTATCTCAAATATATCACAAGTTTTAATATATTCATTTACATCCCTAAACAAAGTAGGCCAATAAAGTTGTAATTGTAAAATCTTAGCAGCAATTCTATAAACTCCACAATTTTCCCCAAATTCAGAATCATGACATTTCTTAATAACATTTTGGGTCTCTTATATGGGTAAACACCTTCTAATTGCCTATTCTTTTCACTTCTGATATGGGTCATCCCAAAAATAATATCTAGCATCATGAATAAATTTTTGTTGTTGTTGATATGTCAGATCATATGGCAGAATATCACTGATTATGTAATTCACTATGTCAACATACCATAGAATTTTTTGTTTAGTAACAATAATTAGTTGCTCATCAGAAAAATTCTCATTGATATCCTCATCAATTGCACATGAACTTCCCTGATCTAATGTCAATAAGTGATCCATTATTTGATTTTTAATACCTTTTCTATCTACTATTTTGATATCAAACTCTTATAGCAACAGGACCCATCCGATCAACCTTAATTTAACATCCTTTTCATCATCAGATACTTAATAGCATAATGATCAATATGAACAATACACTTGGTACCGATCAATTGCAGTCTAAATTTGTCAAATGCATATACTGTAGCTAGCAACTCCTTTCCAGTAGTGGTATAATTAATTTATGTTTCATTAAGGGTCATACTCACATAGTATATAGCCCAAAATATTTCATCATGTCTTTGTCCTACCACTACCCCAATATCATAGTCACTCACATCACACATTAACTCAAATGACCTCCCTCAATCAGATGAGACAATAATGGAAACAGTGGCTAACTTTTTTTTCAAAGTATTAAAGGCATTTAGACATTCATGATCAAAATTAAATAGGACATTCTTTTCTAAAAGATGGCATAGAGATTTAGCAATTTTAGTATATCGCCTATAAAATCCAGCATGTCCCAAAAAACTTCTAACTCCCCTTATAGTAGTAGGTGGGGGAAGTTTTTCAATAACTTTGATTTTTTGTTGGATCGACTTCCATAGCAGTTTTAGAAATTTTATGAACTAACAAAATTCATCTAGAAACCATGAATTGATGCTTCTCCCAATTGAGAACAAGGTTGGTCTTTTCACAGCGTCTCAATAACTTGGTCAAATGATCCAAATAAAAATCAAATGAAGGGTTTTATACCAAAAAGCCATCCATAAATATTTTAATTCCCTTCTCAACTATGTCACAAAAAATTAATATCACGCATCTCTGAAATATCGCAAGTGCATGACATAATTCAAAATACATTCTCCTAAAAGTAAAAATCCCATAATAACTTATGAATATAGTCTTATCCTGATCCTCAGGAGCTATATGAATCTTTTGATACCTAGAGTGCCCATCTAGAAAGTAAAAATATGGGTGTCTAATTAGCCTATCCAACATATGGTCTAAGAAGGGTAAAGGGAAATGATCCTTCCCGGTGGTTGTGTTTAATTTTCTGTAATTGATACATATACGCCACTAAATGACATGACTAGTGGGGATCAATTCATTTTATTCAATCACTAACACAACCAATCACCTTTCTTAGGAACAAAGTGGATAGGGCTATCCTATACACTATCTTAAATAGGGTAGATAACTTGTATCAAGCTATTTCAAAATCTCCTTTTCACAGCTTCTTTCATAATAGGGTTTAATCTCCTTTAAAGATCTGCCCGAGGTTTATGATTTTTCTTCCATCAGGATCCTATGCATACATATAGAGGGATTGCTCCTCTTTATGTCTGATAGGTTCCATCCAAAAGCTTTCTTAAAACTTTAATTGTTTTTCTTATGAGTTAGTCAAATCTGAGGATATGATAACTGACAATATAGAAGTCTTCCCTATGTAAACATACTTTAAATATTTGGGAAGTACCTTTAACCCATGTTCAGAGGGTTCCTTAATAGAAGGAACAAGAGATTTACAATTTTCTATAATATTAAGAATCTCAAACCACTCCTTAACTATTTTTGGGTTATCATCAACCAATAGAGCTGATTCATCCTCAATCTCCATCGTTTCATCCTCGATCGAAATTTGCTCGTGTGTTTAACTTCACAACACTCTCAAAATTGATGGCTTAACTAATGATCCATGAGATCCATCCTACAGCATGAATCTTCATTACAATCGGAAGGGAATTTCATAGATTTTAACACGTTGAATGTTTCTTTTTGATCATTCACTCTCATCATTATCCCTTCTACACGTCAATCATAGCATGAAGAGTTGCTAGGAAAGGTCTACCTAGTAGGATGGGGATCTACTTATCTTCCTTCATATCTAATATGATAAAATCAATAGAAAAGATGAATTTATTCACCTTCACTATAAAATCCTCTATAACCCCCCTCAGTTAAATGATTGATCGATCAATAAGTTAAAGGGTTACAGTGGTAAGGGCCACCCTCCTAATCCTAACCTTTTAAAAATTGACAATGATATAAGGTTAATAATGACACCCAAATCACATAAAACCTTCTCATAGAACTTTTATTAAATTTCACAAAGAATAGTGAAGCTTCCGGGATCCTTAAGCTTCTGAGGAAGCTTTTTTTGAATGATAGCATTGCACTCTTCACTGAGTTCCACAGTCTCATAATCTCTAAATTGCCTCTTCTTGTCGAGTATACCCTTAATGAAATTCACATAGTTGAGCATCTGTTCTAAAGCCTCAACAAACATGATGTTAATGGTCAGTTTCTTGAAAACATTCAAGAATCGTGAAAATTATCTATCCAGATTTTATTTTTGGAGCCTCTAAGGAAATGGTGTCGGTGTTCTTTCTAAGTTATTCTTATTGGGTGAGGCATGTATTCCTAAATCCTTGGAAAGGTATTCTGATACACTAAAATAAAGTTTTGTTTTAAGTATACATTTAATGCTTATTTTTAGTGATATTACACCTTAAAGAAGGGATTCTTCATGTTTTTGTTACAGCTATATTAATTTTAGGCATTTGGAGCAAAAGTAGTAAAAAGGACGAAATTCGGAGCCAAAACAGTGAATTTTGTGATTTTAGTGCTGAAGCGCCAGAACTAGCACCTGAGGCGCCATTTTACATAAAGTTGGTGTCTGAAGCGCCAAAACGCAGAACAACGCAGTCTGAAGCAACTTGGCGCTTGAAGCTTCAGAACTAGCGCCTGAAGCGCCTGAACCAGCGCCTGAGGCGCCAGAGATGACTTTTTATGAATTAAGGCAGTTCAAGACAAATTTTGCACGAATTTTGATTGGTCCACTTGTTCTAAACGCCCCGTTTAATGATCCAATGCATCTAAACACTTTATAATGATCTTTTATGAAGGGATATGTCTCTTGGATCAATAGACATATCTTTTGGAATTCAAAAGGTTTAACTTTTAGATAGAATTTTGGAGATAATTTTGAATTTTTTTAGAGGGAGGCAGCCTCTAATAAAAGAGAGGGAAGTCTAGGGCATGACTGTGGCATGAAGGGGGGATTGAAAGAGATAATTGAGGCATGAGAGAGAGAGAAAGTCAAGGGCTTAGAGATTTTCTTCTAGACTTGTAAGAGGAGAGGGAATGTGAGAGATCTCTTCTTCATTACACTTCTAAGAGAGAATTGAGAGTGCTTCTAAAGAGGGAAAGTGCTTAAAGAGAACTTCTAGGGATTTTCTTGGGAAGGATTGTGTGATAAGTTGTGTCTTTTATTTCTTTATTTTTGAAAACTTATTTTTATATATGAAATCTGTGTTTTGTTGTTTCCTTCTCATTAATTTTGAGTAGTCTTCTTTATCCTTCTCCCTACAATGAGATTTCACTTTGTGAAGAATTGATTTTATTTTATATGGTTTTAAATGTCAAAAATTTATGATGATTCAAACTATGATCTTCATTTAGTTTTTAATCTGGCCAATTGAAATGTTAATATGTGTTGAGAAACATATGATCCGAAAGGGCTATGATTTGTACAACATAGTGAGAATCACATTCAATTCCATGGGAGAGAATGTCATCCATGGGGTTGAATGCAAATAAATAAGAAAATATACTTTGTTTGATGCAAAATTGGAGATTTTAAGGTGACGTATTAAAATCCCCAATTTGGTCCAGTTGATTGGAAACTAATGCGAGATTATTAGCCCTCGGGAGAGGGAGTAGTGGGAGCTCTGAAGTGGCAGCCGGTATCCTCCCAGCCTAACCACAAAATTAGGGACCAAAATCCGGATTAGTCAATGTTTTTTATGCACTTGAAAGAGGGTAAATAATAGGATTGCTCATATTTGACACAAAACAATTTTTATATAATTTTAACTGATTTTAATTTCTTCACAATCCATATACTCATTGTAAAAGAAAATGATACTTTCTTAAATTTGAACTCTTCGTCACAAAAGCTTTCTTTAGATTTCATAAGTTTGCTTTTGAAACTTTAACAATTAATTTAATTAACTTAGTTCCTTTTATCTGCATTTTATTTAACATACACTTACTTACTTTAGACTAAAATTTTGTACTTCAATTTTGTAGTTTAAATTATGATTTACGTTATAGTCATAATAATTTATCTTTAAGCATTTCCAACTCTCCTATGGGATCGATATCTAAGACTCTATTAGAGCTCTTTATTACATGAGCAATACGTAAAATTGTGTTATTATTAGGGGATTTGGCAGTTTAAGGATTCTTAAAAGATAAAATTATTTTTGTTGGGTTTACATTGCATATTTATTATTATAATTGTCATGAGTATTTTGTAATATTAAAAAATATTTACAAAAGTAATACACAAAAATCCGTCGCATCAAGTTTTTGGCGTCGTTACCAGGGAAGTAACGAAAATTATTAGTAAATTACTTTATAGTTTAAAACATTTTATTTGAACTAAAAAAATTGTTTGTAGTTTAATTTGAATATTTTCATATTTTAGTGTGTTTGCTTATTTTAGTTGCATATTGTGTTTTTTTATAAGTAGTTTAAGTTCTAAAGATTTAGTACTTTACAATTCAGAGTTAGAATGAACTATTATAAAAATTCGAAAACAACAAAAAGAGATAGATAATTTTAGTAAAATGGCTTGTAACTTGATACACCTAAAATATATAGTGTTCTTAAATGCATTTTTATATCTATTTTTGAGATATTGCGCTTTAATGGAAGGTATTTGTGTGTTTTTCTTTCAGGTACAAGTAAAAAGGTGAAAAATGCTAAAAGTAGTGAAAAATGATCAAATTTAGAGCAAAGAGGTGAAAATTGTGCTAAAGTGTTTTGGCGCCTAAGCACCAGATCTGGTGCTTACGCACCGGTTAAACAGAGAAGGTCGCGCCTAAGGGGTAGAGGCTCCGCACTTAAGCACAAGAGACAGTTGTTTGGCAGTTTTCTTCATTTGGCCAAATTTTGAAGAAGTATTTGAGGCACCTATTGGCTAAAAAGGGTGATTATGACCACTAAAAACAAAAATATTATTAAAAGACTTATGAAAGAAGGCATCCTTTGGAGAATATATCGAATTGGGACACATTTTGAAGAGTTATCAAGGCACCTCTTGAAGATTTATAAAAGAAAGAAGTTGAGACTTTTTAAAGTGTGCTTGAAAGTTCTGAAAAGTGTTGGAAAGGTGAGAGTTTAGAGAGATTTTCAGGCACTACAAATTTACTTTATCCTTTTTGTTTTTAGTTTATTTTGAGAGTGTTATAACAGAGAGGAGATTGAAAGGAACTTCAAGAGTTTGGAGGAGGATTTGAGATAAGTTTTTATCTTTTATTTTGAACTACTTTTGGTTTTAATCGAGACTTCTTGTTGGTTTGACAATGATTTCTACTTTTAAACTAATGTGTGGTTTTGTTTTCTCTATAGATTTTGAGTAGTTTTCTTTATCTTTCTCCTTAAAATGATAAGTAATTAAAGTGTTGGATGAAAGTTGTGGAGAGTATTGATCTTTAATGTTAGAAGAAGTTGTGATGATTTAAATCCATAACTTCATTTACTTCTTGATTTGGCGTATTCAGATGTTAAAATTTGTTGTGAAAACATGTAAGAATCAGGCTGGTATTGTCTCAGTCAACAAGTGGAAAGAATCACATGAGGTTGTATGAATGAGGATGTAATTCATATGATTTAGTGCAAATAAATAGAGAAATAATCTTTGAAGGGTGTACAGTTAGAGGACTTTAAAGTGACAGGTTAAAGCCCCCAACTTGGTTTATTGTTTTAGGTTTTGATACGAGATGTTAGCCCCCAGATGGAGGGAATCGAGGGAACTCTAGAGTGAGAGATGGTATCTTCCATGCCTAGCCGGTCTTCAAAACTATTCAAACTTTAAATTAACCAATGTTCTTTATAGCACCTCTAGTAAGAGTATTGAATATAATTGCTCCTATTTTGCATAACATAATTTGCATACTTCCACAACAGATATCCAATGCTTATTACTGATTCATGATAAGAAGAAATATATTTTCAAATTTAGTGTTTTTTTTTACATAAACTCAAGTTATCTTTTTAAATTGTTACTGTTTTGTCAAAATATAAAAAATACCAAAAAATTTGAATTTTAATTATTGTGAATACATGTCTAGTTTAAGTAATTGTCTTTTTAAAATAGAAAATTCGCTGTTCAATAGAGCATATTGTGTATTTCCCTGTGGGTTTGATATTCAGTTCTTAATCAAAAAGTTTTATATTACTTGATAATGATACGCATACTTGTTTAGTATCTCAATATATAAATTAAAGAGTTAAATTCTTATTTGCTTTAAGATCAAGTTTTGACTCTTTTGCAAAGTAAGGAAATATAAGTGAAAATATAATCAGAGACATTGTTATACTGTTGCATATAAGTAGTAAGTTGGGATCATAACTCAAGTAATATTGTAAATGAAAATGAACATCATTAGAGACCTTTAAGTGATTGTGCTGATCCTACAGCAGATAAAATTCATTTGAGTATACAAAACTCTGTTGTAGCTGTCAATTCATTTGAGTTTAAACATGTTATTATCCAAATTGGATAAAACAATCAGTTTGGGGGAACCCCAACCAATGATCCTAATTTACACCTTGCTAGTTTTCTAGAATTATGTGCTACATTTAAATATGATGGAGTGTCGAATGATGTCGTCAGACTTAGACTATTTTCCTTTTTCACTAAGGGATAAAGCTAAGATGTGGTTAAACTCATTAGCACATGGATCTATCAGAACTTGTGGAGACTTATCATAAAATTTTTTATCAAAATATTTCCCACCTTCAAAAACTTCTAAACTTAGAAACGATATTATATCTTTTTGTCAGTTTGAAGGGGAATCAATTAATGAAGCCCGTGAAAGATTTAAAGATCTCCTTAGAAAGTGTACACACCATGTGTTGCCAGATTTGTTAATAATTCAAAATTTTTATAATGGATTGGTTGGATCTCTTAGATTAATAATTGATGTTGTTGCTACTGGATCATTAATGTCAAAACCATTCGATGAAGCATATTCTTTAATTGCAGAGATGACTACTAATAATTTTCAATAGCTCTTTGAAAGGGTAATTCTAAAAAGAGTGGCTAGTGTTCATGATTCTGATGTACTATATATGTCGGTTTCCCAAATTGTTGTTATATCGAAGAAGATAGATCAATATGGAATGAATTGTTGTCAGGCATCACCTTTGCTTGAGGAAAACTCATTGGGACAAATGATAGAATCTCAATCTTCTTATGAGACCTTAAAAACAATAAATAATTGTTATAATAATTCTTATGCCAATTATTATAATCTTAGTTGAAAGATTCATCCAAATTTTAGTTGGAGTCACAATAACACTAATGTTGCTAATTTGCAATGGGGAAACAATGTTGTGAACCCATTGGAAAACTCCAAAAATTAAGGAAATCCAACTTATAAACCTTATTATCCTCCAGGTTTTAATAATTTACAGAGTAAGGAGAAAAATTTGTCCATGGAAGAATTAATATTGCAAATGGGAATTCAATTACAAAGTCAAGGAGCTGTGATTAGAAACATGGAAAATCAATTGGGATGTATTGCTACTATACTTAGCAATAGACTTCCAGAGACGTTGTCTAGTAATGTTGAAGTAATTCTTACAGATCAGAACAAGGAGTAAATTAAGGCTATTCAATTGAGAAGTGAAAAGAATTGGAAACCAGAGTTTAAAAAGAAGTGGAAGTTGAAGTTGAAAAAGATGAGATGGAAAATAAAAAAATGTGGTATAGATTTTTATTTTGAGTTTGAATGTCCTAATAAACCTATGAAAATCACTGTACGAAGACCATCACCTCCATTTTCTCAAAGACTTAAGCAGAAAAACAAAGATAACCAATTTTCAAAAAATTTTGGAAATATTGAGAAAGTTAATGATAAACATTTCATTTGTTGAAGCATTGGAACAAATGTCAAGCTATGTGAAGTTCATGAAGGATATACTTAATAAGAAAAGGAAGTTTGTAAATAATGAGACTATTGCACTCAGTGAGAAGTGTAGCTCTATAATTCAGAAGAAGCTTCCTAAAAAATTTAAAGATCTTGGTAGTTTTACTATTCCTTGTGCTATTAGCGAAAGAATTTTTGGAAAAGCTTTATGTGATTTAAGAGCTTGCATTAATCTTATGCCTTTATCAATTTTCAGAAGGTAGGGTTTTGGAGATATTTCACCTACAACTGTAACTCTTTAGTTAGTTGATCATTCAATTACGTACCCTAAAGGAGTTATAGAAGATGTTTTGGTCAAAGTTGATAAATTTATCTTTCATGTGGACTTTATTATATTAGATATGGAGGAAGATAAAGAAATTTATATCATTTTGGAAAGTGCATTTCTTGCTACTGGAAGAGCTTTGATAAATGTGCAGAAAGGAGAACTAACTATGAGAGTTAGTGATCAAGAAGTTACATTTAATATTACAAAATCAATGAGATACCCTGCAAAAGAGTAAGAGATTGAATGTTTCAGAATGGATATTAATAAATATTTAAGCCATAAATATTTCAAGAAGACATTTAAAAATAAATTTGAAAAAGAATATTTGGAAGATGAGGATAAAATTCAAGATGAATATAATGAAGTGAGTAATGAAGAATTGGATTATGTTCAGGAACAATTTGAATTGTTAGATCCTATAGATAATAACAAGAATTTGATTTCATTTATTGAGAAACCTCCTAAACTAGAAATGAAAACACTTTTAACACATTTAAAGTACGCATTCTTAGGAGATTTATCTACATTACCTGTTATTGTAACCTCAGAATTAACTGATACGCAAGAACAACAGTTGTTGGAAACTTTAAGAAGATACAAGAAAGCTTTTGGATGGACATTAGCTAATATTAAATGAATCAGTCCTTCAATTTGTATGCATAGAATTTTACTAGAAGATCATCATGAACCAAGAGCTGATCCTCAAAGAAGATTGAATCCTATGATGAAAGAGGTTATCAAGAAAGAGATTTTACAATGGTTAGATGCTAGAATAATACATCCTATTTCAGACAGTGTTTTCGTGATTTCAATTCACAGAGTTTCAAAGAAAGGAGGTGTGATTGTTGTGACAAATGAGAATAATAAATTAATACCAGCAAAATAAGTCATCGGATGGCGAATCTGCATATATTATTGTTGACCTCACTTTTGGTTGAGGTCTAGAAACTTCTTTAGTAGCCTAGGTCTAGCCATAGGACTTTCCTATTGACTAGTCTTAGAAAACTAGAAAAGGTATCCTCACCATTAGAAATTCAAAATCTTCTCTTTGCTCAACTTGAGATTCCACATATTGGTCCTAACCTCTAATATTTGGAAGGTAAGATCATTATGGGAGAGCTCAATAAGAGTTCTTATAGGGTTACTTCGCCTTAAGATTGATCCTTGGTGTTNTAAAACAATCAATTTGAGCTTAGCCCAAAGCTAGCTCAAGTTTGACCCAAGTTTAGCCTCATGTGCCTAATTTGGATCTAAAATCAAACCCATCAAAACCTATCCAAATTGACCACCAAATCAACTTCAAAATAACTTTCATCCTTCATGAGAATTGTTCATCATGATGTTTTACACCAACAACAACAATAAATTTGGATTTAGCCCATGGCTA
>JXCR01145490.1:0-23082 GCA_002079205.1 Phalaenopsis hybrid cultivar | reverse complement strand
TCAAGTAGATCTCCATTCTTTTTCTTCCTCCTGGAAGTGTAGACCTGTCATTCCTCATCCGAGGATTGTTGCTCATTCGGATGAGGTGGTAGTGTTGCAGTTGAAAAATTGCCAACAGTTGTACCCACAAGAGGTTCAAGTGTGCGTGAGGTATGATATGTCGCCTCTACTCGAGATACTTTCTGAGGATGGGGAGCTGCAAGGTTCTCATGATTGTCAGTCCGTGTAGGTAGTGGTCCTTCAGTATTGTTTTCAATAGGGTTTTGTTTCCCAGGGCCATCCAACTTCTCATCTATCACAGAAACAATATTTTAAGGGGGAGGGTCCACAGGGGCAATTAAATCAGACATCAAATCCTGTCATATGGTAATTTTCTCTCCAGGTGGAACAAATATGTTCAGAGCAGTGGGGTTATATCCATCTTTATTCACTTGATTTTTAGATTTCAAATTAGGATGAAGCTTATGACATCTATCAAAGATATGCCCAAACATATTACAATGAGAGCAATTAGGAAGTATATGCTCCACGACGATTTGCTGCCAATATCCATTATGAGTTGTGCCCAACCAGACTTCGGTAACATCAGGTAAGGTAAATTCTGGCCACAGAAGATCAGGTTATGTTGAAAGTGGGTAGATCTAGCTTCATAGGGTCTCCAAGTATGACCCCAATAGGATAAAAAATCTGATGATGAAAAAGGTGCAGCTTGAGACCAGGTAGACTGAACCATACTGGTATGGTAGGAGGTTCATGATTGTGCTCAAAAGCAAGAGACCACTTAAGTAGCTTCATTGATTTACCAGAAATTTTAAGATATTTTTTGAAGAAAATCCGAATGTAGTCTTTAGCTACGGTTAATTGATTCAATACATGTCTCTCATCCATGAGCCTTACTTTTCACTTTTCTGCTAATTTGAGATCATCAAAACTTTTCCTGATAACTTCCATATGTGGGTGCCCCCACAAAAATTTTTCAATTCTCAGTCAGGATTGAAATTTCTGACTCAGAGAAAAAAAGTGTTGTTTTTCCACTTTTTCTGCTTTCATTCTTAATAAAAGAGCAGTCACATATGCTGTCACGATACTCCTTATAACTTGAGGGGAAGACAACCGCCGTCTCAACTTGAGGATTGCCCACCACGTGGGCAAAGGAGGCTTTGTCAGGTTCAACCAAAGAAGAAGGAAGCTTCATCACAGTAAGAAGTCCTGCCAAGTTGGGGCAGAGTACAAATGACATGTCAAAGACTTCCTTATGTAGGTATTTATCTTTTATATATTTGAGCGTTTTGTTTGGTATTTATCTTTTATGTAGGTATATTGCTCTCCAGTGCAAATGAATTGTAGGTATTTTTCTTTTATATATTTGAGTGTTTTGTTTGGGTTTCTGAAATAAAATATTTTGTTTCTCACTAATTTCTGTGAAAAATTCATTACAATGGTTCATATCAGGGTGAAGTCTTCCTTATGCAGAGAGCGCCATTTAGAGGGTAATAGGTTGGGGTTTTTCATTTGTTATGCCATACAAACATCCTATATAATCTATTATTCTATTGAGCTTGGCTTTAGTCGTTTGGCAGATCAACACCTATACTTGATAAAGAGAGCCCGGTGAGCAATGAGATAAATTACTGGGTTCTTAAAAAGTAGATAGATAAATGCCTTATTATTGGAAGTATAAACATGAATAGACTCAAGCTAGCACAAAGATGTGCATTTTAACCATTTATGAATGAAATTGATCTCAAGTTTGGCTCACTTGTTTTCAATATATTGTGACTGAGAATTGTGAGAGTTTTGAGAAAAATAAACTGAATTATGAATAGACTCGATGTCTTTTCCTTTTGTTTTCATTCCATTTAATACTAATCTTACAATCTATTTTAGGTGCAAAATATTCTATATAATCTTTTTTAGGTAACTTAATAATACATATTCATAATCTAAATATTCAGCTAAAAGGGAAATAAATCAGAATAAAGATATTGAAAATAATTTAAATAAGGATGCTCCTAATTATAGAAAACTCCTAATTTAGTTGTCTGATTTCCGTCATTTCTAATTGACATCCCTTCTCAAATTGATGTTGATTGTTCAGAAAGCATCAATTTGTCAACAAGAAACTAATAACACTGTCGGGACCAAAAATTCTCAAGCCATGAGTGTCGAAGCCAAAAGTGCCGAAACCGAGAATGTTGAAGCCTCAGAGACAATTTTTGAACCATAACATGATTTGAGCAAAGAATTGCAAGAAATCATTTATCATTGTCATCCAAAAATTCGAATCATAGCCACAAAAAGGATCCACTTCTAGTTACATGATCCAAATGCTACCGATCATAGCTCACAAATAGGATCCAGTTACACGATCGAGATGTTATCGATCATAGCCTACAAGTAGGATCCGCTTCTGTTGACCTCATTTTTGTGAGGTCTTTCCTTCCTCTTCATTGAGCTTAGGATCTAGTCATAGGACTTTCCTATCGACTATCTTAGAGGACTAGAACTGGAACCCACCCCTTTTAGAAATTCGAACCACTTCCTGATTCTCTTGTGGTGTCTCGCCTGGGTGGTCTCAAACTATCACCATTTGATCGAGTGGTTGTGTTCACGGACCATCATCATTTGGTTGAGTGGTTAAAGACCATCATGTGGAGGCCCAAAGAGAGATCCCGTAGGGTTTAAAAGCCTTAGGACACCTATAATGATTTTAGTACATTCGCACACACAAATGTTATAGTTTGCGTCACTCACTTACACCTGTAAAGGCTTCACAATTAATCGAATCATAAGTCTATTTTTGAAATGATCGATCAAGAATTTGAAATTTGAAGTGAAATTGAATTTGACGTATTTTTTACCCGATCATCGACGAGGCTGTCCAGACGACCTCAGATAATGAAACAGACTACGCTAGCGCGTCTGGAACGTCGAAATTACCTAAAAAGATTCATTTTTGCTGTGATTTGACGCGCAAGTGAAAATGCACAAATCGAGTTTTTTAAAATATTAAACATTATAAAATAATAATAATATTATTGTTAATAAAACCCTACTTAATCCCTACCCGCACGCACAACCCTCATTCCATCCTGGTCGCGGCTCGATTGAAAGCTCGGCTCGCCCCCTCTCTCGTGCCCTAGATCCCGCGATCAATCCACGCGGCTTTCTCCTCTTCTCTCGACTCTTCTTCCTCACATGGTCGCTCGACCGAGCGGCTCTCCAATTATGAGACTTCAGCTGGCCGACCTTTCTCCTTCTCGAGGCTACAGGCTCAAAGAGAGATCCCGTAGGGTTTAAAAGCCTTAGGACACCTATAATGACTTTAGTACATTCACAACACAAATGTTATAGTTGGCATCACTTACACCTGTAAAGACTTCACAATTAATTGAAACATAAGTCTATTTTTGAAATGATCGATCAAAAACTTGAAATTTGAAGTGAAATCGAATTTGTCGCTTTTTTGACCCGATCATCGACGAGGTTGTCCAGATGACCTCAGATAATGAAACAGACTACTCTGGCGCGTCCGGAACGTCGAAATTACCTAAAAAAGACATTCATTTTTATTATGATTTGACGCGCAAGTGAAAATGCACAAATTGAGTTTTTTTTTTTAATATTAAACATTATAAAATAATAATAATAATAATAATAATAATAATACAAATAATATGAATAAATCCCTACCCGCGCGCGCAACCCTCATTCCATCCTGGTCACGGCTCGATTAAAAGCTCGGCTCGCCCCCTCTCTTGTGCCCTAGATCCCACGATCAATCCACACGACTTTCTCCTCCTCTCTCGACTCCTCTTCTTCCTTGCATGGTCGCTCGACCGAGCGGCTCTCCAATCGTGAGACTTCAGCTGGCCAACCTTTCTCCTTCTCGAGGCTACATTTTCTCCTATCTAAATACGTCTTTTCCTTTCCCGTTACTTCATTCGGCCACGATATCGTGGTAGGTGCGGCTCTTTTTTTTTTCCCTGCTTATAAAAGCTTTTCTTAAGGCATGTTTGTGGGTTGTTGAAATTTTGACAGGAGAAGAGAGAATTGTGACATCTTTGGTCTTGTGCATTCGCTGTTGTATTCTCGAGGCTTTTAGGAGACTTGTGTTTTTGCATCAAGGTTCTTAAGGGAGGTGCTGATTTTATTTTCTTATGCTTGTTCTTGAGTTTGCTTTGAATCTGCATCAAAAGGTAACCCTCTTCCTTTTTTCTGCAAGCATTTGAAGGAATTATCTATTTTATTCTACTTTCATGCCTTGGGTTTAATGTGCTGATAATTTATAAAGATGTTTTTTGGCAATTTTGCCCCGATGATTTCTTGCTTTGCGAAAAGAATGATCCTTCTAGTCCGCATCACTTGGAATTCCTCTTGAATGCATTTTTCTAATGCACCTAGAAGTGGGAAATTAAGGTTACTTTAAGGACTAATTGAGTTTAATGTTAAGAATGAGAATGGTTATAGAATTAGTGAGCTGGAACATATAAGCGATATGCACAAATTTAGTATATATATGATACATTTTTCTGGGAAATGTGAAGGAAGCTAGGGAGGCTTGCACAACAAAATTATTTAAGAAAAAAAGCTCAGATTTATTCTCAAATTGGGGCTTAGTTTTGGCTCCCTGTGGCTGTCTTCTTTGCTCGAATTGCATGTTGGGTGAAATTTTAATTTTTTGGATTTCTTGGAGGCCTATTTTGAGGCCTCAGATTTGCTCTATGCTGCTATTTACCTATTTGAAGTACATGGTAGATGAAATATTGATTTGGGGCTTGATGTTGGTTCCCTATTATTGTTGCCCTTGTTTGAAATGTATGCTGGAAGAAATCTTTATGCTGGGGAATTATTTTTGTTGCCCTGTTTCCTATTATTCCCTTATTCGAATCACATGTTGAATGAAATGTTGATTTGTGATTTCATTTTTGAGTTCTCTATTATTGTTACCCCTGTTCAAATATATGTTGGGACTCGTTTCAACGCTTTGAGATGTCGGGTTTGGGGCTTATCTGCATTGCTTCTTGTTACCTCCCCCCCCCCCTTCCCCTTGTTCGGAATATATAATGGGTGCAAATTTTGGGTTTTAAAGCTTTGAGGAATTTGCTTTATGGTGGCTTGTTTTTGTTTTGGCCACTTGCTGGATTCGGTTTGGCCCCCTGTGGCTTGCCCCTCTGTTCAAAATGCACGAGCAGCTGAAATTTGATTTCTAAGACTTTTTATAGTTGGTTTGAGTCTTGGTTTTTGCTCCTTACAATTCCTACCCCTATGCATGGTGGAATCTGTTTAGTTTTTAAGTATTTGGCTTCAGATGCTTGATTTTATTTCTTGATATTTCCCCTGTTCGAAATACATGTTAGAGTTTATTATCAATGCTTTGAGGAGCCTATTTTAGTGGCTTGTTTTCGTCCCTTATGGCTGCTACATTTGTGTGGATTGGAGTTGGTGGTTTCCCCTTTGCTGTCCCTGGTCGTGAGCCCTCTCCTGTGGTTCCTTTGTGTTGAATGTGGGTTGGTGGCTTCCCCTTTGCTGTTCTTGGTCGTATACCTGTGGCTCCTTTGTGTAGAGTGTTGGTTGGTGGCTCCTTCTGCTTCTCCTACTCGAGAGCATTTATTTGGGTTCCTCCATGTTGTGTTGAGTCTATGTCTCTATGGAACTTTTGGTTTGAATTGGAATTGAATGCTTTGATATTTGTGAGGTGGAATATTTCAATTCTTATGTTTGAAATAATTCAAATGTTCTTTTCTGAGGAATGATCTGTTAGATGTTTGGAAATGTTTCGAGGCCCAATTCTACGGGCTAGATCAGTTGAAATATAAAAAAAAAGGAAGAAGAGAAGATATAGAAAAGATGAAGAATTTTCTGATATTTGGGAATGACTCGGAATTTTCTAAGTTGTATCTTTTGGAGATGTTTCATGATTAGCATGGGGAGTGTATTTCACCTCTTTTACTCATTTGAGAAAGTCCCGCCAGCCGGATGTTTTAGTCTAACCCTCCTGCTGCTTTAGCTTTTCTTTTTTAAATTTGTTTTGGAGGTGGGTTAGTCTTCTTTATTTTTCATTTCTTGCTTTTTTGGTTTGCTTTCCTTGCTTCTTGGTTTAGGCTTTTGGTGTTTATGTCCGATACATAAATGCACATACACAGTTTTTTGCTATATATGAATCATCAAGCAATGTCGCAAGTATGTCGGTTTATTTTGGGGCTTAGGGCGGTGATGACAAAGGCACACCGGTGGCAGAGCGGAATGATATTTCATCATACGACATCATGACTCAATCCGAGGACCTGGTGAACCGTAGGACGATAGTATCATTCACCAACACAAGACTAGCGGGGGACCTACACGATAAGAACAGATAGGTTAGTCGAACCGACACGATAAGAACAGATACAATATTTATAAAAATATTTTTTTTTACAAAATTGATACAACTTCTTTTTGTATGTCTGAAATGCCTGAAATCCATGTGCATGTTAAAATATAATTTTAAATGTATTGTAACTTGGTTCTGCACTTGTCGATTACCGGTAACAGGCTGAGTGGCGGATTTTATACATCCGGGTGACCGATAGTAGCTTTCAACGTCCCTCGAGTATAAATATATAGTATCTGAGCCTAGCCCCGACACGAGTGCTTGCAGTTTTCTTTTTTCAGATTTTTTGTGTGATTTTATTGAAATTTTTGGTAAAGCACTTATGGTCTCTTTCCGTGATCTTCCCGTGTTTTCAGTGACTTTCTTTGAGTTATCATTTGTTTTTTTTTTGCTTCAAGATTTCCGTCGTCAGTCATTTACCTATTTTCTCGAGTTTTATTCGTTGTGGATCATTTGACGCTCTTTCTTGAGTTTTCCAGGTGATATTTCTTTTCTTAATACAATGCATGCTAGCTTATTTCTTAAATTCTGTCATTATACTTATACCTGCTACATCAACCATATTTAAAGGAGCAGCAGACCTCCCAGGTATACAGGTTTAATTTACATTACAACATTTTACTTTATAGCACACTGCACTGTTCTTTTCTATTGAACATTTTACTATTTTTTTATACTGTATGCTTTACTACTTCTATACATATTGTACTGTTATTGTTTTTCTTTGTTATATCTGCTACTTTTTCTTTTACACACTATTCTTTAGAGTAGGAGGTTAGTAGTTGGTTTTATAGGAGGTACCTAACAGCAGATCTTTGACTCAACGATTGCATGTACCCTTAAAATTAATATCGAATTCGAAGGTGCTACGACGGAGAGCTTGGAGCGAACACCGTAGGCAGCACGACAAGAACACACAGAAGAGCAACTTCAAAATGGATCTGCAACATCAAAACAAGTTCATGTCAGCTAAGCATTTTCCTTAGTTTAAATAACAAGTCTTAGGACTTCGAGGTAGTTTGCTTAGCGTAACATAAATCATCACTTTGTCTTTAGATTTTTGCATAACTCTGTTGTGCAATTATATGTCCTAACATTTTTTAGAATTTTGAGGTTACCGTACGATACGGTGTAAATCCTCTTATCTTTCTACGCTATTTGCACGATCCGATATCGTGCGAATGTAAGTCCTAAATTTTAAAATAAATTGTAGGATTAAACATTGGATAACATCATCTCAAAGACATAAAGCCAAATAATAGGATAGTTGTGAGGTCACCGAGGTTCTCATCGGATTCGTGATGTCCCCTACTCTTCATTCCTTTGAATTCCTTAAAATATCTGTTTCTATTTGAATCACTCCCATTTGACTTTCCCGTGTCTAATCTTGGAAACCTAAACTTTGAAATCTTGAAGGCAGAACCACTGTTCGTAATCGAGAGTCTTCTTAAGTGACTCTAGTCATTTAAGATGTAACTAATTATAGGGGTTTGCCTCTATAGGAAACTTGGAACCCAGGTAAAATAAACCCTATCTAATCACTATATTAGATAAGAGAACTTGTTGGTCATACATAAAAGGTTTCGTAGACCAAACAGATGTTACAAACTCTTTAGTTTAGGTGGTTGAGTCTACTATCATGTGGAATACTTATCATTCGGTATAGTGTATTATATGTCGTATCGCGCTCAGTCATCCAAACTATTCAATATGTGAGACTCGTTTGGTCTCATCTATTTTCATCTAAGCACGGATTTCCTCTTTGATCTCCTAGGGCATCTTGACACATGGTATAATATTTCAATGAGAACTAAAAAAAAAGCTTTGTTATTCTTGTTGCACCTCATTTGATAACCTTCTTCCTCATGGACGGGCATCTTGTCACTTCCTTCGATTTTGATGACTTGCACTATATTCTCATTTCATGTCTGTGTTATACCTGTGATACTTTTTTTCTTATTTCTAATCATTTTGAAAAAAAAAGAAAATTGAAGAAAAGGTTATAACAGGCAAATAGTTACAAAATAAGGAACCCTATATAAGCAAATAAAAAAATTTAGGCTTAGTAGCAACAACAATAACAATAACAAGCATTTGTCCCACTAAGTTGGTTCGGGTACATGATCATTTTTCTCCATTGTGTTTTATTGAGTGTCATATTATCATTTAATTATAATAGATTAAGATCATTTTTATGCGATATGCTTAAGTCTTTTTAGGTTTACCTCTGTCTTTCTTATCGTAAGTTGAATCTAAAACATCTGCTCTCCTAACTAGATCATTTGATGGTCGACGTTTAGTATGACCAAACCATTTAAGACTATCTCTAATATTGTCTGCAACTGGAGATACATCAACCCTATTACGAATAGATTCGTTTCACATTTTCTCTTTAAGTGTCAAGCCACTCATCCACTTAAGCATTCTCATTCAAGCAACACTCAACCTTATTTTATGCTTCTCTTTTAAAGGCCAACATCTTGCGTCATAAAGCATTGCAAGTCTCATCACCATCTTATAAAATGTTCTTTTAATTCTTAGTAGTACTTGTCTATCACATAAAGTGTATTCCTTCACTTCAACCAACCAACTTGAATTCTACTAATAATATCCCCATTTATATCACTATCACTTTGAACAATAGACCCGAGATATCTACAACATTCACACCTTTTAATGATTTGATCACCCATAGTTACAACTCTGCCACTAGAGCTACTACTACTAAAATTACATTCCATGTATTCAGTTTTAGATCTACTTAAACGGAGGCCCTTAGACTCCAATGTAGAGATTCTTAATTAAAGTTTTTCATGAAATCCTCTAGTCTTATCCCCAAGGAGGATATTATCAGAGAAAAACATACACCAAGTTATATCCTCTTGTATTTGTCCAGTAAGAGCATCCATAACTAAACTAAAATAACATGGGCTTAGAGCCGATTCCTAGTGTAATCCAACTGAACTGGGAAAATACTTAGTCAATCCTCTGTTTGAAAACAAGTAACAACTCCAGTATATATATTTTTAATGACTTGAATCTAAAGTCATATTAACACTTTTCTTTTTTAAAAATCTCCAAACAACCTTATCTTAAGCCTTTTCTAATTTAATGAAAATCATCTATAGATCCTCCTTACTCTCTTTACTTCTCCATCAAACCTTTCAATAAATGTATAGCTTTACTTGCTCGAAATAAATTCAAACTGATTATAAGAAATATGTATCACGTCTTAACCTATTTTCGATTACTCCCTCCCATAATTTTAAAGTATGTCACATTAACTTAATTTCTCTATAACTTGCACACTCTTATGCATCCCTTTATTCTTAAAATGGAANTAATATGGGCTAAAATAGTCCACACTCTCTTTTAAAGGGAGGAATGTATCAGCCCAAAAGAGTTTTAAGGGTCTGTTTGGGGCAGTTGTAGCCTTTAGAAGAAGCAACCGTGAATTGCAACAGAAGAAACTATTTTTCAAAAAGCTGCGGTGACTATTACAAATTTATTTTATTTAAAAAAAATCAGACCGTAACTTTCAGATAGTCATCACACTTTAATGGTTGTTGAAAAAAACCTTTTATTACAAAAATTTCTAAAAAGCAGCAAGAAAATAGTTCCTCAAACAAAAATGTGATGGCGGTCTGAAAAACAAGGCTGACAAAAAACTGTCCGAAACAGACCCTAATTTAGTATTTTTATAGGCCCTTGGACTAAAATCTGTAAATAATTAAGTGTGCCATTTTGCCACTTCTATAAAAAGTTAACCAAACGAAAATGCTATAGAGAAAAAAAATTATTTGTTATAAAAAGATTTCATTCTTATGGAAGAATTAAAGCATTCCTTTTCTCAAAAAAATTGATGCACTTTATTTTCATAACTAAGTTTCATCATAAAATAAGCTTGAAATTGAAGTGTTGAACCACTTTTTTTTTATCGTACTTGATAGTACTAAAAAATCATTTCCTTTCATTCCAGATGTTCCAAATACTTGAAAGCTACAGAATGACCCAGAAATCATTAGCATTATCTACAATTGAGAGGTCAATTTTACATAAAAAAAGTGATGAAAACACATCCCCAAAATTTTATCCCATAAAAGTGGACTTTGATATTCATCACTTGAAGTGGTTGTTCTCCGTAGTTGAAAAATATGTTTCACAATATCAAATTATAAAAAGGGTATATCACTGTACAAATGTACGAAATTCTTCTTAAAAAACATTTCATTTACACTCTCAAATATGGCTAGACTACTAAGCCAAAGAAAATACAACTTAAAAGCATAGCGCGTCACTATTCTAGCTTCAAATAGCTTGTTTGAGTCACCAGTTTTCAAAAACACACGTGTCGACGAACTTATAATGCATACTTCACTATTTTTTTTGTGATGAAATGGATAAACTTGAATAGAAACTATGCATCAAGCTGTTACAGAAAAAGAATAGGACCAAAATGAAATACCTTCAAATCCACAGTTCCAACTAAAATTATCATTGCATCCATCCTTTCCATCTTCACCATTAGCATCATTATGCTACATGAAAGTAACATTAAAAAGCATCATTGATGATAATACATGAGCCCTTATTCTGAGTAATATATATTTTTCCTCCTTTCAAGTGTTAACTAAATGACTATATATAGGCATTTAAGGTTTTAGGTGAATACCTTGACATTGTATGAAACAAGATCGTACAGTGTGAAACCATCATGAGCGATGACAAAATTGATGCTATGATAAGGCTTGCGGCGATTTACCTGTTGAAAATTTTTCCCATAATAGTCGTGTTTAAATAGTGTGAACTGCAATTTCTAAGCATAACATTAATCCTGTATTAAAAAAAAAGGAAAATTTACATTCATGGCACAAATTTCCTATGAATTTACATATGCATATGTATATACATGACACTTTGGTGCTTTAGACCTATGCATGCAAGAGTGCTATTTTGTTGAAAAATTAGGGTGAAGAAAGACGGCAATCGACACAAATCCAAAAGAACACAGAGATTTAACTAGGTTCGGCAAAGATGTCTACATCATCGGGGGCAGAGCGGGGAATTCCTTTTAATATTCAGAAAAGAGATTACAGAAATCAGAGATAACACCTAGGGTTACATACAAACCTATTTATAACCCTAGAAAATCCTAGAGTACAATATGTAATTACCAAATTACCCCTGTACCTCACCCCAACCCACATAAGGAAACTCCCCTGATTTGGACAGAATCTTCCACTCCGCTCCAGAATCTATCCCTTTATGGTATATGAGCCATATCTAACAAATCTCCACCTTGGCGAATATCCGACCCCTTAGGAGAAATACGTCATGGAGTTTCTTACATACTAGAAGTAGGTTGGGCCATCATGTTTCTCTAGCAACTGCAAATATTCAACAAGTCCAAGCAATGCAAAAACTTGTTGATAGCAAACTGACTTGGTCAACATATCAGCTGCATTCTCATCAGTATGAACCTTCTGCAACAATATCTCACCAGAAGCAATCAATTCTCTGATATTGTAATACCTGACATCAATGTGCTTGGTTCTCGCATGGTACACTTGGTTCTTAGCCAGATAAATAGCACTATGACTGTCACAATGCAATTGAACTCCACCTTGCTCAACACCCAGTTCCTTTATTAGCCCGGCAAGCTATAAGGCTTCTTTTGCAGTTACAGCTACTGCCATGTACTCAGTTTCAGTTGTAGATAATGTCATAATGGACTGAATTGTTGATTTCCAACATATAGCTCTCCACCAAGAGCAAACACATACACAATTGTAGACCTTCTGCCATCTAAATCACCAGCATAGTCAGAATCAACATACCCTACAACTGAAGGATCATGCTGCTGACTGTCAAAAATAATTTCATGTCCTACAGTACCCTTCAGATAGCTGAAAATCCACTTAACTGCTTCTCAATGTCGCCTTACAGGTTTAGCCGTGTATTTGCAGACTTTATTAACAGCATGAGTCAAATCAAGACGAGTATATACCATTGCATACATCAAACAGCCAACTGCACTGACATATGAAACAATTTCATGTCTTCGATTTTTGTATCTGTCTTAGGACACTGTTTTGAAGAAAACTTAAAATGATTTGCCAATGGAGTGCTCACAGGCTTTGCTTTGCTCATCTCAAACTTGTCCAGTACTTTCTCAACATAGCCTCGTTGAGATAAACATAATCTTCTTGAGTCTCTATCTCGATGAATCTCCATTTCATGAATCTTCTTCGTAGGACCCAAGTCTTTCATGTCAAATTCCTGGCTTAATAAAGCTTTCAAACCACGAACATCATTCATATTTATTGCAACAATCAATATATCATAAACAAACAGTAACAGAAAAATAATAGAACGATTATCAAGGTTCTTCACACAAACACAACAACCATACTCACATCTCTTATAGTCAATCTGATTCATGTAGGAGTCAAACTGCTTGTACCATTATCTTGGAGACTGTTTCAAACCATACAACGATTTTTTTAATCTGCAAACCAGATGCACCTGTCCAGGTTGAGTGAACCCTTCTGGCTGCTCCATGTAAATCTGCTCCTCTAGATCACCATGCAAGAAAGCAGTTTTAACATCTATCTGCTCCAAATACAAATCTCAAATGGCTACTAATGCAAGCACTGCCCAAATTGAAGTATGTCTGACAACAGGAGAAAATATTTAATCATAATCTACCACATTCTGCTGTGAAAATCCCTTTGTTACCAGTTAAGAATTGAACTTTTCCCCTTCTTTTTCTGATACTGATGGATTCCTTTTGTATACCTACTTGCAACCAATAGCCTTCTTTCCTTCAAGAAGCTGAACTAGTTCCCATGTGCGATTTTCTGCAAAGACTTCATCTCCTCAACCATTGCACCTATTCATTTCTCTTTCTCCTGGCTAGTGATATATCCTTGAAAAGTGTCTGGATTATCGTTGCTGATGAGAAGTGCATAAGAGACCAAATCTTCATAATCTAATCTGCCATGAGGCCTTATATTGGTGCATCTTTGTCTGTCTCTGACTAGATTATAATTCTACAGATCATATGGAATGGAACCACCAAGTGTTGGATTTGAACCTTCAACTCTCTCAGTTGTTTCTGGATGTTGTTCTAAATCCATCTGCACTACATCCGAACTGGAACTATTCACTTGCACATTGTCTTGATTCTGCTGTAACATGGACTGTTCATCAGAAACTGCATCTCTGCTGCCTTAATTTCTCAACATATTTTTTATGTGATAATGAAGATTTAAGTGCTATGTGAGAAAATATGAAAGTTTAGGTGTGATATATGTAAATACATAAGAATTGTGTGATATGTATGTAAATGACCCAAAAAAAAAAACTCGGAGTAAATGGAGGATAAAAATGAGATAAGTGTAGCAATAGAAAATAAAAGAATAATCATTCATAATTAGAATTTGACATAATGAGCATGGCAACAAGTGATCATCATGATGAACCAGAAGTCCAGGACAGTGTCAATGCAACTATGGAAATAATATGAAGTTATCGAAGATAATTAGTACTAAATATAAGACATCACTTCAACTTTATTTTGGTGTAATGGTAGTAAATGAATGATTTATCTTAGATGCTTGGGTCTTATAGTTTTTCAAGATTAAAAAGGCAAGTTCATAATTACAACCAATAGTTTGCCAAAAAAATATTTTTATTTTTTGAAGGGAGTCTCCTATATTTAATATGCAAAATTCAACTGCAGGCCCATTTGGAGCAGTTTTTTTATAACTCAGCTTTCCAAGAAGTTGTCGTAATTCTGTTTGGTTATAACTTTCTTGCCACTGTTCAAAAACTTTTGTGATGAGAAATAATTTCTTGCAACCAAATCTACTAAAACATGATAACTATTTTTCTTTTTATNCCAGGACAGTGTCAATGCAACTATGGAAATAATATGAAGTTATCGAAGATAATTAGTACTAAATATAAGACACCACTTCAACTCTATTTTGGTGTAATGGTAGTAAATGAATGATTTATCTCAGATACTTGGGTCTGATAGTTTTTCAAGATTAAAAAGGTAAGTTCATAATTATAACCAATAGTTTGCCAAAAAAATATTTTTATTTTTTAAAGGGAGTCTCCTATATTTAATATGCAAAATTCAACTGCAGCCCATTTGGAGCAGTTTTTTTATAACTCAGCTTAACTCAGCTTTCCAAGAAGTTGTCGTAATTCTGTTTGGTTATAACTTTCTTGCCGCTGTTCAAAAACTTTTGTGATGAGAATTTTCGCCTCTTAAAACATGATAACTATTTTTCTTTTTATAAAAAAATAAAAAATAATTATAATACCAATTACAACTTCTAAATATAAATTTTCCAACAATTATACAGCTATTTAAACAAATATTTGCAGTCAAGGTTTAAAATTACGCGATAAAAAATAGCCTCAGCTCCATTCGAGAATTTTCATCATGAGCCTCTTAGTGTATGCCATATATTATTTGAGATGCATCTCAAGCCGTGCTCGTCTCAAATTTTAATACGTACATGCCTCATATTTAGAGTTCAGATTATTTTTGTCAAAATAAATATAAGATAAAATATGAACTAAAACCCCCTTTAGTATTTTATTCCTCACCCTCACAGCTCACAATCTCACACACGGCAGACCTTAGTTCTCAATATTCACAACTGCTAATTGTTTCCTTGCAAAGCCACTAACACTATCTCCATCTTGCAGCACTACCGCCACCATCTCCTAGCAGTGACGCTACTGCCACCACCATGCTAAGCCTTCTTCCTCGAGGAACGCAGAACCTCTTACTCTAACACATCTCCTCTTGTTGTAACAATAGACAATAGGGTTTCTTGTTTTGTGACTATTTGCCTGTAAATGTTATAAGTGCTTGATGAGCATAAACACTTATAACATTATAAATCTTAGTTATTGATACTAAGATTTTTAATATTATAAGTGCTTATGCTCCTCAAATATGTTTAGCTATAGGTTTAAAGGAAAAAAATTGTAATAATCTAAGAGAATTAATACAAATGATGTCTCTTGAAGAAATAATTTTTATTGGAGATGTAAATGGATATGTTGGCAGGGTGGTAGAATATTTTAGAAATATTCATGGTGACCATGGTTTTGGAGTAATTAATGAAGGTAGAATTATTTTAGATTTTGTTTTAACTTATAATTTTATTATTGCAAATATTTTATTTAAGAAAAAAAAGGCATATTATTATTTGTAAGAAAGGATCAAATAAAACATAAATTGATTATTTTTATATGATAAAAATAGATCGTTGAGAATGTAAAAATTATAAGGTCATTCCAATTGAGAATTTAAATCTACAACTTCAATTATTAGTTCTAGATTTTAAGATGAAGTGTTGTAAGATATAAAAAAATAATGAAACAATGTAATAGAATTAGATGAGGCGCCTAAAAGACAAATAAATCATCAATATTTCAATATTTTGGATGTTCGTGAAGAAGCTAATTCTATGTGAGATAAAATAACAAACACTATTACAAAAATGACAAAAAATATAATTGGAAATCCAAAAGAAAAAAATAATATATGAATATAAATATTTGGCGACAGAATAAAAATGTGCAAGAAAAAATAAAATATAAGAATTGTGTTATAAAAATTAGTTTAAATGTAAGAGCTTAGGGAAATGGGAAAAATATAAGATGGCCAGTAAAGAAAAACAATATGTGACGCTAAGCTTTTGCTTTAAGTGATCTTTATAATAGATTAAATACTAAAGAGAGCCAAAAATATATGTATAAACTAGGCAAACAAAGAAAAAAAAGTAAAGATTTAATTTAAGTAAAGTGTATTAAATATGAAAATAAAAAAATTTATTTTTCTTAGACGAAAATATTCAACATAGGTGGGTGAATTATTTTGATATACTTTTCAATGAAGTTTCTAAAAAAAAAGATCAACCTTACTAATCTTAATATAACGAATAATAATAAAACTTTTTTTAGTGTTGCGTTAGTAAAAAGGAAGTTGAGGAGACTTTAAAGAAAACCAAAGGTGGAAAATCAGTAGGATCTGATAATATCTTTATATAAGTGTAGAAATATCTAGGAGACTTGGGAGTTTCTTGGCTTACTAAACTCTTTAATATTATTTTTAAAACCAAAAAGGTTAAGATGTGATACATATTAGTAGGATCTGATAATATCCCCGTTTTAAAAATAAAGGGATGCATAAGAGTGTGCAAGTTATAGAGAAATTAAATTGTGTCATACTTTAAAATTATGGGAGAGAGTAATCGAAAATAGGTTAAGATGTGATACATATTTCTTATAATCAGTTTGAATTTATTTCGAGCAAGTAAAGCTATACATTTATTGAAAAGTTTGATGGAGAAGTAAAGAGAGTAAGGAGGATTTATAGATGATTTTCATTAAATTAGAAAAGGCATAAGATAAGGTTGTTTGGAGATTTTTAAATAAGAAAAGTGTTAATATGACTTTAGATTCAAGTCATTAAAAATATATATATTGGAGTTGTTACTTGTTTTCGAACAGAGGATTCACCAAGTATTTTCCCAGTTCAGTTGGATTACACTAGGGATCAGCTCTAAACCCATGTTATTTTAGTTTAGTTATGGATGCTCTTACTGANAACATAGAATTTAGAAGTTAGGTGTGTAAATACATAGGAATTGAGTGGATGTATGTAAAATGCCCCTTTTTTGGGCTCGCAGTTTTCTACTTATCTGGCTGCTCAATAAATGTAATGTGCTGCACGTGGCTTCAATGTAGGATACGTGCGAATAAAGAAAAACAGAGCATTTACAAACATACCACCCAATTCTTAAGCATTTACATATCCAACACCTAAACTTTACTTTTTTTTACATTTGTAGCACCTAAAATTTTTATCTCACAACAAAAATATCATTATTTGAACTTTTAAAAGGTTAAATACACTTTTCATACATAGGTAAAAGGTAGCATATATGTAAAATTGAAGTTTAGGCGTTAGATATGTAAATACATAAGAATTGAGTGGTATGTATGCAAATTCTCCAAAAAAAAAGAGGCATTTACATACATATCACCCAATTCTTATGTATGAACATATCAACCCTCAAATCTTCAATTTTTACATACGGACCAGCTGATTCCTATGTTTTAGCAGTGGTCTATAGGTAAAAATTGAAGTTTAGTTGGTTGATATGTTAATACATAAGAATTGATTGGTAAGTATGTGAATCTCTCAAAATAAATTAAAAAAAAAAAGTTCCGTACTCATGTGTATGAAGAGTTGAATAAAGATGCAGCTTAAACAACATTATAATAGGGAATCTTGATGTAATCTTTAAGAAAAATAAAGGGTGATTTACCTTCTCAAGAAATCGATCACGTTTTAGTATAGGATGCGTGTGGCGGAACTTAATCATCTCTGAGAAAAATCGAAAAAGATCGTCTCTTTTTGCATCCAACTGTTCCAGAAAATAAAAAAATAAAGAAAAACATTACTTTCCATACTTTCCTAACATAAAAACGAACAAACAAAAAAAAAGAAGACATTTTGCACCTCTCCCCATTGAAAATGATTGATGGAAGTGTCGTGTCCGTAACTATTATTATTTCCATATCTTGTATGCCCATATTCATCACCCATGAACATCATTGGTGTTCCCTGCAAAAAAAAGAGATGTAAAATGTAAATAGGAAAACATTTGGGCTGTTTGTATTAGGAGTGTAGAGTAAACCACATGCATGGGGTTTTGAAGTTATAATTCTTTGGTCAGGAAAAAAAAATAAACCTAGAGTAACATATTGAACGCCCTCATGTAAATCTCTTCAACATGCTATTCATGTATAAATATTTATTAATAAACCTTAAAAACATTGTAAACAATTTTCAGTACAGGATGGTTGAAACAAGAAATTAATTTAGAAAATCTAAGAAAAGTTAAAATAAGGCTATAAGAAAACTTATTTGCACAACTTAAAATTCTTGCAAAAATAATATGAAGAACAAAATAAATAGAACATTGACCACCTATAGCTACCTGAGAGATCATTAATGCAACATGGAAGTTCTTCATTTGTCGCACACGCAGATTTCTGATAGTAATATCATCCGTTTCACCTGCAAAGGCCACATGTCTGCAACTTAATCAAAATATCATTATCAGCATTAATTAATTACATTGGTTTTTCCTATTTATAGATTTGTCAAAGTAATATTATCAAACATAACTATTGAAATCATCCCTGGCAGTGGAATTAGACCATTGATAAATAACTGGACTTCCAAATGTATTCAAATCGGTTTAGCAATTTATGATGCCAAAAGGTTTCTGCAATATGGCTTCACATTTAAGCTTATAGAAGACTTCACAATTTTTACAAACTGCCTCTCGATAGAAATGAATGACATTCGTTACAAAGAAAGGCTTGTGCATTTTGATGCATTTCATTAGTAGTAGAATGCCTACTTTCACTTGATTGAAATCTGCAAGTTTAAACTTTAAATACAATACTAAACCATCTATCCACTTCAAACTAATAAGAATAGTGTCATATTTAACTGATTATAGATAGTTTAATCAAAATCACATAAGAAAAAAGCATAAAGAGTGTTTTGGATTGCAAAAGAATAAATTTGTACTTTTAAAGCTTAGCTTCTTCCAAATCAACCTATGTCAATATGCATTTTAATTGGGATGCCTAGAGCATGTATATTTGATGACTTTTACCTAAAATAATTCAGGGATGACTATATTAGACTCCATTAATATGGGCTAAAATAGTCCACACTCTCTTTTAAAGGGAGGAATGTATCAGCCCAAAAGAGTTTTAAGGGTCTGTTTGGGGCATTTGTAGCCTTTAGAAGAAGCAACCGTGAATTGCAACAGAAGAAACTATTTTTCAAAAAGCTGCGGTGACTATTACAAATTTATTTTATTTAAAAAAAATCAGACCGTAACTTTCAGATAGTCATCACACTTTAATGGTTGTTGAAAAAAACCTTTTATTACAAAAATTTCTAAAAAGCAGCAAGAAAATAGTTCCTCAAACAAAAATGTGATGGCGGTCTGAAAAACAAGGCTGACAAAAAACTGTCCGAAACAGACCCTAATTTAGTATTTTTATAGGCCCTTGGACTAAAATCTGTAAATAATTAAGTGTGCCATTTTGCCACTTCTATAAAAAGTTAACCAAACGAAAATGCTATAGAGAAAAAAAATTATTTGTTATAAAAAGATTTCATTCTTATGGAAGAATTAAAGCATTCCTTTTCTCAAAAAAATTGATGCACTTTATTTTCATAACTAAGTTTCATCATAAAATAAGCTTGAAATTTGAAGTGTTGAACCACCTTTTTTTTATCGTACTTGATAGTACTAAAAAATCATTTCCTTTCATTCCAGATGTTCCAAATACTTGAAAGCTACAGAATGACCCAGAAATCATTAGCATTATCTACAATTGAGAGGTCAATTTTACATAAAAAAAGTGATGAAAACACATCCCCAAAATTTTATCCCATAAAAGTGGACTTTGATATTCATCACTTGAAGTGGTTGTTCTCCGTAGTTGAAAAATATGTTTCACAATATCAAATTATAAAAAGGGTATATCACTGTACAAATGTACGAAATTCTTCTTAAAAAACATTTCATTTACACTCTCAAATATGGCTAGACTACTAAGCCAAAGAAAATACAACTTAAAAGCATAGCGCGTCACTATTCTAGCTTCAAATAGCTTGTTTGAGTCACCAGTTTTCAAAAACACACGTGTCGACGAACTTATAATGCATACTTCACTATTTTTTTTGTGATGAAATGGATAAACTTGAATAGAAACTATGCATCAAGCTGTTACAGAAAAAGAATAGGACCAAAATGAAATACCTTCAAATCCACAGTTCCAACTAAAATTATCATTGCATCCATCCTTTCCATCTTCACCATTAGCATCATTATGCTACATGAAAGTAACATTAAAAAGCATCATTGATGATAATACATGTGCCCTTATTCTGATTAATATATATTTTTCCTCCTTTCAAGTGTTAACTAAATGACTATATATAGGCATTTAAGGTTTTAGGTGAATACCTTGACATTGTATGAAACAAGATCGTACAGTGTGAAACCATCATGAGCGATGACAAAATTGATGCTATGATAAGGCTTGCGGCGATTTACCTGTTGAAAATTTTTCCCATAATAGTCGTGTTTAAATAATGTGTGAACTGCAATTTCTAAGCATAACATTAATCCTGTATTTAAAAAAAAAGAAAAATTTACATTCATGGCACAAATTTCCTATGAATTTACATATGCATATGTATATACATGACACTTTGGTGCTTTAGACCTATGCATGCAAGAGTGCTATTTTGTTGAAAAATTAGGGTGAAGAAAGATGGCAATAGACACAAATCCAAAAGAACACAAAGATTTAACTAGGTTCGGCAAAGATGCCTACGTCATCGGGAGCAGAGCGGCGAATTCCTTTTAATATTCAAAAAAAAGTTTACAGAAATCAGAAATAACACCTAGTGTTACATACAAACCTATTTATAACCCTAGAAAATCCTAGAGTACAATATGTAATCACCAAATTACCCCTGTACCTCAGCCCAACCCACATAAGAAAATTCCCATGATTTGGACAGAATCTTCTGCTCCGCTCCAGAATATATCCCATTATGGTATATGAGTCATATCTAACAAATCTCCACCTTGGCGAATATCTGACCCCTTAGGAGAAATACGTCATGGAGTTTCTTACATACTAGAAGTGGGTTGGGCCATCATGTTTCTCTAGCAACTGCAAACATTTAACAAGTCCAAGCAATGCAAAAACTTGTTGATAGCAACTGACTTGGTCAACATATCAGCTGCATTCTCATCAGTATGAACTTTCTGCAACAATATCTCACCAGAAGCAATCAATGCTCTGATATTGTAATACCTGACATCAATGTGCTTGGTTCTCGCATGGTACACTTGGTTCTTAGCAAGATAAATAGCACTATGCCTGTCACAATGCAATTGAACTTCACCTTGCTCAACGCTCAGTTCCTTTACTAGCCCAACAAGCTATAAGGCTTCTTTTGCAGCTTCAGCTACTGCCATGTACTCAGCTTCAGTTGTAGATAATGTCACGATAGACTGAATTGTTGATTTCCAACATATAGCTCTCCACCAAGAGTAAACACATACACAATTGTAGACCTTCTGTCATCCAAATCACCAGCATAGTCAGAATCAACATACCCTACAACTGAAGGATCATCCTGCTGACTGCCAAAAATAATTTCATGACCTACAGTACCCTTCAGATAGCTGAAAATCCACTTGACTGCTTCTCAATGTCGCCTTCCAAGTTTAGCCGTGTATTTGCAGACTTGACTAATAACATGAGTCAAATCAAGACGAGTACATACCATTGCATACATCTAGCAGCCAACTGCACTGACATATGAAACAATGTCATGTCTTCGATTTTTGTATCTGTCTTAAGACACTATTTTGAAGAAAACTTAAAATGATTTGCCAATGGAGTGCTCACAGGCTTTGCTTTGCTCATCTCAAACTTGATCAGTACTTTCTCAACATAGCCTCGTTGAGATAAACATAATCTTCTTGAGCCTCTATCTCGATGAATTTCCATTTCATGAATCTTCTTCGTAAGACCCAAGTCTTTCATGTCAAATTTCTGGCTCAATAAAGCTTTCAAACTACGAATATCATTCATATTTATTGCAACAATCAATATATAATCAACATACAGTAACAAAAAAATAATAGAACGATTATCAATGTTCTTCACACAAACAGAACAATCATACTCACATCTCTTATAGTCAATCTGAATCATGTAGAAGTCAAACCGCTTGTACCATTAGCTTGGAGACTGTTTCAACCCATACTAATCTGCAAACCAGATGCTCCTGTCCAGGTTGAGTGAACCCTTCTGGCTGCTTCTTGTAAATCTGCTCCTCCAGATCACCATGCAAGAAAACAGTTTTAACATCTATCTGCTCCAAATACAAATCTCAATTGGCTACTAATGCAAGCACTTCCCAAATTGAAGTATGTCTGACCACAGAAGAAAAGATTAAATCATAATCTACCACTTTCTGCTGTGAAAATCCCTTTGCTACCAGTCAAGATTTGAACTTTTCCCCTTCTTTTTTTGATACTGATGGTTTCCTTTTGTACACCTACTTGCAACCAATAGCCTTCTTTCCCTCAGAAAGCTGAACTAGTTCCCATGTGCGATTTTCTGCAAAGACTCCATCTCCTCAACCATTGCACATATCCATTTCTCTTTCTCCTGGCTAGTGATAGATCCTTGAAAAGTGTCTGAATTATCGCTGCTGATGAGAAGTGCACAAGAGACCAAACCTTCATAACCCAATCTGCTATGATGCCTTATATTGGTGCATCTTTGTCCGTCTCTAGGTAGATTATAATTCTGAAGATCATATGGAATGGAATCATCAGGTGTTGGATTTGAACATTCAACTCTCTCAGTTTCTAGATGTTGTTCTAAATCCATCTGCACTACATCTGAACTGGAACTATTCACTTGCACATTGTCTTGATTCTGCTGTAACATGGACTGTTCATAAAAAACTGCATCTCTGCTACTCTAATTTCTCAACATATTTTTTATGTGATAATGAAGATTTAAGTGTTATGTGAGAAAATATG
>JXCR01145488.1:105106-156295 GCA_002079205.1 Phalaenopsis hybrid cultivar | reverse complement strand
GAACTACATTCTCATTCATACAACCTCATGTGATTCTTTTCAATTGTTGACTGAGATAATACTATCCTGGTTCTTACATGTTCTCACAATAAATGTTAACATCTGGATTTTCCAAATTAAGAAGAAAATGAAGTACATGGATTTAGATCATCACAACTTCTTCCAACATTAAAGATGAATACTCTTCACAAATTCTATCCAACACTTAATTGCTTATCATTTTAAGAAGAAAGATAAGGAAAACTACACAGAATCCATGGAGAAAACAAAACCACACAATCAAAAACCAAAAAAGAAATCATTGTCAAACCAACAACAAGTCTCAATTAAAATAATAAGTAGTCTAAAATAAAAGATTAAAACTTATCTCAAGTCCTCCACCAAACTCTTGAAGATCCTTTGAATCTCTTCTCTTTTACAAAACTCTCAATGTAAAACTAGAAACAAAAAAGAGATAAATATGTGGTGCCTAAAAATATCTCTAGCTAACTCCCCAATTTTTTAACTTTCAAAACTTTTCCAGTACTTTCAGGACCTCTTTAACAGTCACAATCTTCCTTCTTTTATAATTCTCCAAAAGGTACCTTAGTATCTCTTCAAAATGTATCTTGATTTGATGTATTTCCTTAAGAGATGCATCCTTTCACAATAATTTTCATCCATGGTGGTTATAACCACCTATTAAGCCAATAGGTGCCTCCAAAACCTTTTCAAATATTGCAAAAACTTAATTTACTCATTCAATAACTGCCATTGGCGCTTAAGCGCGGGGCCTCTGAAGCTTAGGCGCGGCCTTCTCTGTTTACATTGCGCTTAAGCGACGGATCTGACGCTTAGGCTCCATAACACTTTTGCACATTTTTCACCTAATTGCTCCAAATTTAATCCTTTTTCACTCCTTTAAGCATTTTTAACCTATACCTGAAAGAAAAACACAAAAATACCTTCAATTAAAGTGCAATAAATCAAAAATAGAAAAATGTGTCTAAAAATACTATATATTTTAGGCAATGTTACTTGTTCTCAAGTGACACTTCAATCTTTAAAAACTACATATGTATGATATATATACTCAAGTGACACTTCAATCTTTAAAAACTACATATGTATGATATATATACCTCAAGTGACACTTCAATCTTTAAAAAATAAATATGTATGATATGTATATGAGTTTCTTTAGGAGTTATTAAAATTTAGATTTAAGAATATAGTAGTCCAAATTAGAAAAAATATTCACTAAATGAGACCAACTAAAAATTTAGAAATTTTTAATGTTAAAAAAGATGAAAATATGTGTTCCTATCTAATTTAGAAAAATATGAAAATATGTGTTCCTATCTAATTTTGAAAAATCACAAGTCTTCACAATTTAGAATTCAGTTCCTTTATTATTCCACTTAAAAATTTTTATTAAGAATAATTTTACTTGCTATATTATATCTATAAGCTTAAGATTTTCTCAAGTCTTATACTTTAAGAAAATAAAATGCAAAACCAATTTTTGATTACACACTAATCCTCAATAGTCTCCTCCCTTATATTTTTTCTTTTTCTTTTTCTTTTTTTTCTTTTTCTCTTCCTTTTTCTTATTTTTCTATTTTTCTTTTCTTTTCTTTTTTAGGCAAGGATTACTATATCTAGATAGGCCTTTAGTAATTTTCAATTCTACTTCTTCTTTCCTAAAGCAAAGTCTTGATACAAAACTTTTACTTATAGATGTAATAATAGGTTTGGAAATTTTTTTCTAATTAAAGAAATTTAAGGATTAAAAATAAAAGTATAAATTTTCTAAAATTTTCAAAAATACAATGTTTCTTACTAAAGATAGTTACTTATATTAATCATTTTTTATATTAAAAACTTTTAACTTAAATATTTTCTTCAGTACTCAAAATTTCAACTAGTTTCTTTTACTCATTTCTAAAATAAAATTTTACTTCCCTAATATAACTTCATGTGCATGATCAATTTTTATTTTCTAATCAAATTCACTTGTAGTTCATTTGAGAATAAATAAAATTAAAGTTTTGAAAATAATTTTCACCCCCCCCAAACTTAAATTTTTATCCAATTAAACAGTTTAGCATCAAATATATATAAGCAAGAATGAAAATAAGAATAACATGTTTACACGAATTTTTATACCCTAATGATAGAAGTATAAAACCTAAAATACGTGTAAAATTAATTTTGATTAAATGTTCCAATATTTTCATTTCAATTTAACATGTAGAGATTCAATAGACTTCAAATAGTGGGTATAAACACAAAATCAAACTAACACACTAACTTCACTTCACAATCTCAACATAAAAACAAACTCACAAAAATGATAAAAGAAAAATACAGGATAGCGGTTTCCTAAGTTTCAAATTTAAGATTTACGCTAGCAAGATTTTCAACTTTACAAAAGAGGGTAGCAGTTTCCTAAGTTTCAAATTTAAGACCTAAGTTAGAAAGGTTTTCAACTTTACAAAAGACCAGATTAAGTTAAGTTCTAAACTAACTAAATCATAAAACTCACAACAGTTACTACCCTAGAATTTTAAAATAACTACTAACGAACACAAAGATTACAATACAACAAAAAATAAAAGTCTCACACATTAAAATATCTAAACAAGTAAACATACATACGTGTCTCAAGTCCAAAACATGAAAACACATCACATCACAATTCTCACTTAAACATAAAAGTAGAAACCACATCATATAGTTCAAACCAACACACAGATGCAAATGTGGCAAGCCCAGACCACATAGATCATATCATATTACAATTATCAAAATATAATCTCTCAGTTCTACTCCCAACCTCTGAATTGACGCTATACCAAACTTTTGCAAGCTCATAATCAGGGTATCTAGGATATGGAGGAAATTACACTCCTTGGTTACCTCTAATTAACCTCTCCAAGGATGAGTGAAATTTCTCTTCATAATCACTTTTTCTCCTATTATACCTATCAGTATGCTCTACAAAAAGCTCTAAATGTTGTAGCCCAACAACGATAAAGTTAATATTGTCCATCATCCATTAATATTATCCATCATCCTCTGTAATAATTGATCTTGGATCTCAGTAGACTCACCTCTAGATGTAAAAGCACATGAGGTGGATGGTCTAGATGAAGAAATTGCAGAGGGTAGAAGCAGCAGACATGTCCATTCCATAACTCTTAGAAAATCCTCCTCTCCAACCAAAAATAGAATGCTCAGAATAAGTCTTCACATTCATTTTACTGATGGGCTTTATAGGTAACAACCCTTCCTCCCAGCTATCATATTTAACTCCAGCATACTCACACAAAGAATAGATCAAGGAAGCAAATCCCAGACCTGCAGTAGTAACGGTAATAGCAGAACTGATGGTAGTTTGACAAATCGAAGCTCCTATGTAGTTGAGTTTTCCTTCCTGGATACAATAATTTAACGTCGCTCTCTCTCTGGTCACTTCGCTGAGATGATTTGTTGGTAACAGACGAGCAGAAATAAAAAAGTGATAGGCCTTTGAAGGTGCACATAATTTTGAAGTTGGTAAGTGGACTCTCCTCTCATTAATGATCTTCCAAATTCCTCGCTTAATAGTCAAGTAAGGAATAATCTCATCTAACTCCACTTCAGTCGGACTATAATTTGTATAAAAGCATAATGTATCAGGTGGCAGATGATAAAATAAGTTGATTGCCTTGGTGAAAAAGGTACCAACTTTTCTCAAACCATGGCTCTATTGCCTTCAGCCTCAAGGAGGTTTGCATAGAACTCCCTAACAATAAAAATAATCGCCACAGTAGAGAAACAGAAAAATTGTTCCCACTATCGGTGAATGATCAAATCCTTTAGGAATCCATCTGGATTCCTAAAACACCGCTCCTAAATCAGTTTCCATTATTGTAACGCATCATTGTACCGATCGTAACCCTTTGAACTAACAAATTTACTCGAATCTAAAGAGCTCTTTCCTTTGCTTCTCTTCATTCTTGGAGCCATTCTAAAATTTTATAAGTTCCAAAATAACTTAATAAATGAAGTCTAAATTACTAAACTACGCTACAAAAGTATAATTTATACTTTCCATGAAATTCTCATAGATCTTTTTCTCATTTTTCATCATGAATAGTGAATTTTTGAATTTCTCTAAATGTGCTGAAAATACAAGGTGAAAATCCAAAATTTTTTCATAGAAGAAAAGCTGTTACCTCAAGGAACTTGGATCTAGCAAATTTCATTTGATTCCACCAAGAAATCTTCACTTTATATGTGCCCTAGCCTTCCAAAATCGTTATTTTGAGAGGTTGAAGGCGACAGGAGGCATAAAAATGGTGATTTTCGGGCAAAAATTTCACTTTTAACCATTCGCGAACCAGTTTTCGTGAACCGGCGCTTATGCGCAGGTAAGTGGCTCATAGGCGGTTGCCTGTTGGGTTGGCTCGTACTTAAGCGCGGGATGTGGCACTTAGGTGCCAGTGCACAATTTTCAAAATTTTCAAATTAAAGTAAAATGCACAATTTGCCAAAGTAAACCACCCCTAAATGGTCTCACAACACTTAAATGACTATTTTCAACTTCTTATAACTCCCCTCTCTCTCAAAATTCTCAATAATAACTATTGAATTTGAGGCTAAAAATAACATAAATTTTCACACAAACAAAGTTACATTAATTCACAAACAAGGACAAATACTTTTAAACACTTAATTCTCACTCTAAACAGACTTGGATGAGAAAATTTTCCTAAATACAAATACACAACAATCATTACACATAAAGAAGTCATAAACACTAGAAACAAGACTTAAACACTAAACCACTTGAAAATAACAACTTCTAACACACAAATTCTAACAAAAAACTTAATTCCATTCTTCATTCGAAGGAACAAATTTCAGTCTTTCATTAGTCTCTCCAGGAATTTAAAGTTGATAAAACGGACGGTGGTGACGAGCTCTGATAATATCTTCTTCAATCCACTTCTGCTTTATGAACATCACCTTATCTACTTCATCTATATATCTGCTTCATCTATATACCTTTTGTGGCTAAATTATATCTTCAATTGCCATCCAATATGCTCTAGATGTGCATGTAAGTCAAGTGTTTTGGGCTCCAATAAAGCCATAGTCTTCTCCATTCTGTTAATCTTCTCTGATATCCCTTCAATACTATTGCAACTCATTATACATTTCTTATGCACTTTGACTAATGAACCTCTTCCTGATGGTTTCTTCCATCTTCTTCAAATCCTTTTCCCATGATGACATTTTCTCTAAATCTCACTTTCTCATAGACTCTTAGGGCTAGAAATGTTCAGGGTGAAATTCCTTCACAAAACCCTTCTATTTATATGCCTAAATCCTTCCAATAACTCCTAAACGTGGTTAAAAACTGGCTTGGCATGTTTTTACAAACTAATTGGCAGTTATAAATTCTAGAATATTAATTTTGCACATGTGTTTAAACTGCCAAACTTAAGGTTGGATTGACGATTAAGTGCCAGTGCACATTTTTGCACTAGTCAACTTAACATCCAAATTCTCATTCTAATATGTCTTAGTCACTAAATAAAGTCTTAAAATCTTTACTAACACATAATAGTTTAAAAAATACTACCCCAATTTTCTTAGTCACACACAAAAAAATAATGAAAATAAAAACACACTGATAACAATGGGTTGCCTCCCATAAAGCGCTTGGTTTTACGTCGTCAGACCGATGTAACCAGTGCTTATTCTGGTTGACCCAACATCATTCCATAATTAAGTTTATGCTAATACCTTATAAATTAAGGTGTTTCAATCTATGTCCATTAACTTTAAATATTTTCTCAGACTTAGGATCTTTAATATCCACAACACCATTATGATAAAATTTTATCACAATAAATGGGCCCATCCACCCCTAAAAATAATATTAACCTTGCATTATATAGAAAAACTTGTTGCCCTAGTTGAAAATTTTTAGTAAGAATCCTTCGATCATGTCACATCTTCATCATATCTATCTTGACACTCTCATAAGATTCATTCATTATCTCTTCAAGCTCATTTAATTGAAATAACCTTTTCTCACCAGCATCATTTAAATTATTATTGAACTCTTTAATCGCCCAATATGCTTTATGCTCAAGTGACTGGTAAGTGACAAGCTTTCCCAAATATTAGCCTATATGGGGACATTCTTATAGGAGTTCTGTATGCAGCTCTATAAGCCCACAAAGTATATCCAAGTTTCACTGACCATACCATTTTTGTTGGATTCATAGATTTTTCTATAATTATTTGAATTTCCCGATTGGATAATTCAGCCAAACCACTTTTTTGAGGATGATAAGCCGTAGAAATCCTATGATTTGTATGATATTTCTTTAATAACTTCTCCATTGTGGCATTTCTGAAATGACTTCCCCCACAGTAATGGTAACTCTCGGCATCCTAAATTTACGAAACATGTTTGTTTTCAAAAATTTTGCAATACTTTGAGCATCACATCCAGGTAAAGCAATAGCTTCTATTCATTCGATACACAGTCCACTGCTAACCGAATATATAAATTTTCAAAAAATGGTACAAATGGTCCCATGAAATCTAATCCCCAAAAATCAAATATTTCTACTTCTAGCATTTATGTGAGGGTCATCTCATTTCTTCTAGAAATATTACCTACTCGTTGACATCTATCAGAGGTTTTGATATAAGCATTAAAATCTTTAAAATTATAGGCTAATAGAATCGAGATTATAAAATTTTGTATGTTGTCTTATCAACACCAAAACGTCCCCCAAATTTAGAATTATGACATTTATGGATAATTTCATAAGTTTTTTCTAAATGTACACATTTCGAATAATTTGATCCTTCCCTTATTTATATAAAAATGGGTCATCCAAAAAATAAGTCTTAGCTTCGGAAATAAATTTCCTCTTTTGCTGGTATGTCATTCCATAGGGTATAATATTGCTAACAATAAAGTTCACAATGTCAGCATACCACGGAACACACCACTCATTAATAGGGAACAATTTTTCATATGGAAAATGTTCATTAATTTCTTTTTCAAAATAGAGTGGTTTTTCTAACTCAAGCCTAGACAAACGATCAGAAATTTGCTTTTTAGTCCCCTTTTTATCTACTATTTCAAATTCCTGTAAAAGAAGAATCCATCTTATAAGTCTAGGTTTAGCATCCTTCTTTTTCATTAAGTACCTAATAGCACAATGATCTGTATGTACTAAACAATGAGTTCCAATTAAATATGATCTAAATTTATCAAAAGGATATACTATTGCTAAAAACTATTTTTAAATTTTTGTATAATCGATTTGAGTTTCATTAAGAGGTTTACTAGAATAATAATAACTTTAAAAATTTTATCATATCTTTGTCCTAAAACAGCTCCTATAGCATAATCACTAGCATCACACATCAATTCAAAATGTTTTCCCCAGTTTGGTGAAACTATAATTGGTGCAGTGATTAATTTTTCTTATAATAAATTAAAAGCTTTTAGGCATTCCTAATAAAATTAAAAATTGCATCTTTCTCCAGTAAATGGCATAAAGGCTTAGCAATCTTTGAAAAGTTTATAATATATCACTTGTAGAATCCAACATGTCCTAAAAAAACTCCTATATTTTCTTACATTTGTTGGATAAGGTAAATTAATGATCACTTGAATTTTAGCAGGATCAACTTCCACAACATTTTCTGATATTTGATGTTCTAATACAATTCCTCCTACAATCATAAATTGACATTTTTCCCAATTAAGGACTAAATTTGTTTCTTCACAGCGATTAAAAACTTTAGATAAATGTTCTAAATAAGAGTCAAATGAAGTTCCGAACACTAAAAAATCATCCATGAATACTTCAATTCCTTTTTCAATTAAATCACAAAAAAATATCCATCACATATCTTTGAAATGTAGTAGGGGCATTACATAAATCAAAGGGCAGCCTTCTAAAAGCAAAAGTACCATAAGGACTGGTAAAAGTTGTTTTCTCTTGATCCTTAGGAGATAATTGTATTTGGTGATAACCAGTATATCCATCCAAAAATTAAAAGTATTTATGCCCAGCTAGTCTATCCAGTATTTAATCAAGAAAGGGTAATGGAAAATGATCATTCCTAGTGGCAAGATTTAATTTTCTATAATCAATGCATACTCGCCTCCCTGTAACTTATCTAGTAGGTATTAATTCATTATGTTCATTCATAGTTACATTTACTCCTCCTTTCTAAGGAACGTAGTGAATTGGACTAACCCATGTAGTATCTGAAATAGGGTAGATAATTTCAGCATCTGACCACTTTAAAATTTCTTTCTTAACAACTTCTTTCATAACAGGATTCAGTCACCTTTGAGGATCAGCCACGGATATACAGTTCTCTTCCATATGAATTCTATGCATACAAATTGAAGGATTGATTCCTTTAATATCAGTAATTATCCATCCAAAGGCTTTCTTAAAATTTTTCAAAATTTTCATCAACCTTTCTTCTTCTTCCATCATTAATTATGAGGAAATTATAACTGGTAAAGTAGAGGAATCTTCTCAAAAGACATATTTTAAATGTTCAAGAAGTAACTTCAACTCAAGTTCTGAAGGTTTTTCAATTGATGGACAAAATGATTTATCTTTGTCTATCATGTCCAAAATTTCAAATTTTTCTTGAACATAGTTTGAATATTCCTTAAGAAGTTCTTCACATCGATCTAATTCCTCTTCTTGTTCATCTTCCAAATCTTTTTCTTCAGATTTTTCTTCATAACTTGTTTTGAAATGACATTCACTTAGATATCTTATAACATCTATCCTATAACTTTCATCATCTTTACCTTTTGCAGGATATTTCATTAATCTTAAAATATTGAAAGTAACAATTTGATCATTGATGCATAATGTCAATTCCCCTTCCTGCACATCTATGATTGCTCTTCCTGTTGCTAGGAATAGTCTCCCCAAAATGATAGGCATCACTTTATCTTCCTCTTTATCTAGCACAGTAAAATCAATACAAAAAATAAATTGATCCACTTTTAGTAGGACATCTTCTATAACTCCTTTATGGTATGTTATCGAATGATCTGCTAACTTTAGAGTTACAGTAGTAGGGGTTATTTATCCTAATCCTAATCTTTTGAATATTGATATTGACATAAGATTAATGCTTGCACCCAAATCACATAAAGCTTTCTCATTAAATTTGTCTCCTATTGCACATGGAATTGTAAAACTACCAGGATCTTTAAGCTTTTCAGGAAGCTTTTTCTAACTTATAGCACTACACTCCTTACTAAGTGCAACAGTCTCTTTATCTTCAAATTTCCTTTTCTTGTTGAGAATATCCTTCATATACTTTGTATAGCTCGACATTTGTTATAAGGCTTCAACTAATAGGAATATTAATTATAAGCTTCTTAAATATTTCCAGAAATTTTGAAAATTGCTTATCCAACTTTTGTTGACAAATTGTAAGCTTCTTAAATATTTCCAGAAATTTTGAAAATTGCTTATCCAACTTCTGTTGACAAAGTCTATGAGGAAATGGAGGTGGTGGTTTTTCCAAACCATATTTTAGTGTAGAAATAGGTCTTTCAAAATCTTTTGGAGCATCCTCTTTTGATTCTTCAATTTCTTCTCTCTCAACCTCAATTTCTTTTGAACCCTACCTTCCAACTCTCTTCCACTTCTAAGTTGAACGGCTTTTACTTGCTCTTTATTCAAGTCTTTTGGATTTGATTCAGTATTACTAGGAAGTGTTACCTGGGATCTATTACTTCATGAATTTGCTATTTGCCTAAGTTGATTCTTAATATTTCTAATTGTAGCTCCTTGACTTTGTAATTGATTTCCCATTTGTAACACCACTTCTTCTATTGACAACTTCTTCTCTTTAGATTGTGTATTACTATTGAAACCTGGAGGATTAGTAGATCTATAATTATTATTCCCTTGGTTGTTCCAGTTTCCCAATGAGTTTCCATGGTTGTTACCCCATTGCTGATTATTACCACTCGAATTGTTATTCCAGTTAAAGTTGGGATGGTTATTCCAACCTGGGATATAATAATTTGAATATGGGTTATTTTTCTTATTAATTATGACATTCAAAGTTTCTAATGATCTTTAAGGATCTACCATTTGTACTAATGAATTCTCTTCAATCATGAAAATTGGTTGAGAAAAAATTATTCCAAATTGGTATAACTTCCATGAAATTGCTGCAACTTGATTTGCTAACATGGTAAATGTATCAGTTTTATGAATATTGAGTACTTTCTTATGATTTACCCTCTTAGAAGGCCATTGACGGTAGTCATTTCTTCAATTAAAGCATAAGCATCATGAAATGGTTTTGACATCAATGAACCACTAGCGTAGTCATTTCTTCAATTAAAGCATAAGCGTCATGAAATGGTTTTGACATCAATGAACCACCGGCAGTGTCATCGATAATTGATCTAAGAGATCCAATTAATCCATTACAAAAAGTTTGAATTATTATTCAATCAAGTATAGCATGGTGTGGAGACTTTCTTAAGAGTTCTTTAAATCTATCTCACGCTTTGTAAAAAGATTTCCCTTCAAACTGATTAAAAGATGTAATATGATTTCTAAACTTCACAGTTTTTTATGGTGGAAAATATTTAGCAAGGAATTTTTGTGTTATATCACCCCAAGTTCTGATAGATTCAGGTGCTAACGAATTCAACCGTATCTTAGCTTTATCACTCAGTGAGAAACGAAATAACCTAAATCTTATGGCATCATCTGATACACCATCATTAGTAAATGTAGTGTAGAATTCTAGAAAATTGGCAAGATGTAAATTTGGATCTTCAGTTGGTGATCCCCCAAAAATGATTATTTGATATCATTTAAATAATAACAGGTTTAAATAATGTGTAAGAACGTAGGGTGTTTGATCCCGAAACTGCTTATATACAACAGTATAACAATAGTTCTGATTATATTTTTTAGGTATTTTTCATTATTTTGCAACAAAACCAAAAACTTGATCCTGAAGAAAAATAAGAATTTAATTTTTAATTTATAAATATTGGAATACTACCCATATACGTATCGTTATCAAGTAATATAGGACTTTTTTATTAAGACTTGAATATCGAACGCACATGGAAGATATGCATTATGCATTTTTTGGAAAACTTTCTATTTGTAAAAAAGAAAATTATTAAAACTAAAGATATTTTTGCAGTAAAGAAAGTTTAAATATTTTTAGTAATTTTAATATTTTGACAAAAACAGTACAAACTTAAAAAGATAACTTGATTTTTTGTAGAAGAAAAGTACTAAATATGAAAATATCTTTCTATTAATCATGAATGAGTAATAACTATAGGAATTCTTTTTTTGAAGTATGCATATTGTGTTGTGTCAAATAGGAGCAATAATATTCTTTACCCTTACTAGAGATTCTATAAAGAACATTGGCTAATTTAAAGTTTGAATAATTCTGAAGACCGGCTAGGTAGGGAAGATACTAGCTCTCACTTTAGAGTTCCCTTGATTCCCTCCACCTCGGGGCTAACATCTGCTATCAAAACAAAAAATAATAAACCTTGGGATTTAACCTGTCACTTTAAAGTCCTTTAACTCTACACCCTTCAATGCAAATTTCCCTATTTATTTGCACTCAATTATATGAACTACATTCTCATTCATAAAGCCCTCATGTAATTCTTTTCAATTCTTGCCTGAGACAATACCATCACGGTTCTTACATGTTCTCACAACAAATTTTAACTTTTGGATTGGTAAATCAAGAAGTAAATGAAGTACATAGATTTAAATCATCACAACTTCTTCCAACATTAAAGAGCAATACTCCTCAAAAATTCCATCAAACACTTATTTACCTATCATTTTAAGAAAAAAAATAATGAAAACTACTCAGAACCCATGTAGAAAGCAAAATCACACTTTAGTTTAAAAGTTGAAATCATTGTAAAACCAACAATAGGTCTCAATTAAAACCAAAAGTAGTCTAAAACAAAAGATAGAAACTTATCTCAAGTCCTCCACCAAACTCTTAAAGTTTCTTTGAATCTATTCTATTTTACAACACTCTCAAAATAAACTATAAATAAAAAAAAAGATAAATATGTGATGCCTGAAAATCAATCCAACTAACTCCCCAATTTTTGAACTTTCAAAACAATTCCAGTACTTTCAGGACCTCTTTCAAAGTCCCAATCTTCCATATTTTATAATTCTCCAAAATGTTCTTGGGTATCTCTTCAAGATGTGTCTTGATTTGATGTATTTATTCAAGAGATGCATCATTTTGCAATAATTTTCAAAAGCCAAATTTACTCGCCCAATAACTTCCACTGGCGCGTAAGCGTCGGCCTCTGGCGCATAGGCGTAGCCTTCTCTGTTTACCCGGTGCTTAAGCATCTGACCTGGTGCTTAGTCGCCGAAACAATTTTGCACATTTTTCACCTATTTGCTCCAAATTTGATTCTTTTTCACTTCTTTTAGTATTTTTCACCTTTTTACCTGTACCTGAAAGAAAACCAAAAAAATACCTTCCATTAAAGCGTAATATCTCAAAAATAGGTATAAAAATGTGACTAAGAATACTATATATTTTAAGCGTATCAATTCACCAAATTTTTATAATTATTCAAACTAAGATTAAGGTGATTTTTCCATGGAGGATTATAATAATTATAATATAGATTATTACTTATATTATTAATATGATTCATAGTTTCATAAGATGATTGAGTATCAATTATCTGTCCTAGCTAATTTTCCTCTATAACTAGTGGTATTTGGGAATAGTTCACTCCAATTTGATCAATCTTCTTTGATATAATAGGAATTTGAGATGCCAAAATAGATATTACATCAGAATCATGAATACTAGCTACTCTATTTGAATTTACCCATTCAACGGGCGATTGAAAACTATTAGTAGCCATCTCCACTATTAAAGAATATGCTTCATCAAAATATTTTGAAATTAATGATCCATCTGCAAAAGCATCTATAATAGATCTAAGTGATCCTACTAATCCATTGTAAAAAGTTTGGATTATTAACCAATCTAGTAAAGCATCTATAAATTATTCCCAAGCTTCATATATCGATTCCCCATTGAAATGACAAAAAGATGTAATATTTATTCTAAGCTTAGCAGTTTTCAAGGGTGGAAAGTATGTAGCTAAAAAATTTTGTGATAGTTCTCCCCAAGTTTCGATAAATCTTGGTGCTAATTAATTTAGCCAAACTTTAGCTTTATCCTTTAATGAAAATGGAAAGCAATCTAAGTTTGGCAACGTCATTAGACACTTCATAATATTTAAGAGTAGAACATATTTCAAAAAAACTAGCACGATGTAAGTTAGGATCTTCAATAGGTGTTCCTCCAAAGTGATTATTTTGTACCATTTGGATAATAGTATATTTAAGCTCAAATGAATTAGGAACAACATCAACATTTTGAACAGTAAAGTGAAGTTTATCTGCTGTAGGATTAGCATAATCATTTAGAGGTCTCTGTCAATTTTCATTTATTTGATTATCTAAGTTATTCACCATTTCATTCAAATTATAATTTATATTTGTTGCTTCTGAACTTTTCTAATAGTACGTTCTAATTCTGAATCTTAAGGTACTAAACCTTCTGATCCAACACCATGCATAAATAAATATAATAAGTAAAAAAAATACTCTTAAAAGTACTCTTAAATTTTAAAAAAAATGTTTTATTATTATTTTGTTATCATTTTTTATTTTTTAAAATTTATTTTTATTTTTTATTTTATTTTATTCATTTTATCGCTAAGTTTCCTAATTTACCATATATATTTAATTTAACATTACCTTCCCCGGCAACGGTGCCAAAAACTTGATCATGAAATTATAGATGTGTAAAATTAATAAAGTTGACTCCACTTTACATAGATGCCAAAAACTGGAAATGTTATTTATGAATGAGAAATTGAAGCAATTTTTATTGGGATTCTGTGCAAGTATACGTATCGTTATCGAGTAATATAGGACTTTCTATTTTAGTCTCAAATATCGATCCCACGAGGAAGGTGTAAATTTGTAATGAAAATTTAAATCTGGAAATTCACGACAATAAAAAAAATTTACTACACTAATTTCAAATGTTTTGGGTGCTATCAAAAGTAAATTACCAACAAGTATTGAAACTAAAAAGCAAAGCTAAGCAATAACTACCAAACTCTATTTTTGAAACGAAGTTATCCAATATGAGAAAGCATCTTTTCCACTATAACAAGTTTTTGGTTAAATGAGAAAGATAAATGCTCTTACTATGTCTTATGACAAAATGGAGCAATTTTAATTCTCTAACCTCATTCAGGTGTTATAGAGAATCATTAGCTAATCATAGGTTTAGTCTCTAAATCTATGGTTAGGCTGAGAGGATACTGGATCTCACACCAGAGCTCCCACTTCTCTTCCCCGAAAGGCTAACTCTCACTTTAGTTCTTAAACACAAAGATAAAATTGGGGATTTTAGTCTATCACTCTAGAATCTAGAATTCTTCACCCAGTAATATATATTTTTTCTTATTTATTTGCACTAAATTTCATGAACGAAACACTTCTTCATGGAATCAAATGTGATTCTCACTTTGTTGTGAAACTCATACTCCATTTCCTGGACAGTATGTTTAACAAAAAGAGTTAACATTTCAATTGGCCATATCAAAAAGTAAATTAAGAATGGAGTGAAAAAATAATCAAAATTTATTTTTTTATTTTAAAATTGGCACATCCAAATTATGTCTTCATTTCACTATTTCTAAGAGTAGGGAGTAAGACAAAGAAAACTACTCAGACCTCATGAGAAAGATATTAAAAAATGTAAATTTCATAAATAAAAGAATTTTTATCCAACAATAATAAACAAACACCACTTACCTTTAACTCTTCCTCAAAGAAAATTCATTGTAGCTCCTCTTGGACTCTTTCTCTCTTTACAAGACTCTTAATTCTCTCTTCAAATATGTAGAGAAGAAGAAATATCTCACTTCTCTCCCTATCCAACAACTCTTAGAAGAAACCACACTTAGAATCACCAGACTACAAAATACACATATTGGAACACTAAAAAAAACTCAATGACAAACTAAAAGACTCCTTTTCTGATCAATTTCCGCTCAAAATAGAGGATAATGTCAGTTTTCCAAGGGTTGTATCAAATAAATCTTCAAAAAGCATCCAAATATGTTCAATCTTTGAGTAAAATTAATTTGGTGCTCTCTTTCAAATGGCTCCGTCGGCGCCCAGTCAGGCGCTGTTGGCTCCGTCATTGTTCTGGTCTCCTTCCTTCTTGTTGGCACCGTCACATTGAGTATTTCTCTCCAAAATGCCATTTTGACTTCAAATTCCGTCTTTTTTGCTTCCTTTTTGCTTCAAGTGCTAAAAATCATCAACCTACCTCAAAAAATGAAAATATCTTCCTTTAAAGTGCATTATCACTAAAGATGAGTATAAAATATATGTCTAAAAATACATATATTTTTGGTGCATCGAAGAACTTCTTTGGGAAGCAAATAAGAAGCTCCTTATTGTTGTGGCATGATAAGATGAATTCCTAAAACAAAAGGGCTCAGCAAATAAATTCATGGATGGAGACAGAAATACTAAGTAATTCCATGCCTGCATTAAGTTTAGAAGAAAATGCAATGCAATTCATTCAATTAAGGATGATCAAGACAGTTGGATTAAGAGCTCTACAAAAATTGTAGAAGTGTTGTGATATACTGTAAAAATCTCAGGAAGAGCTCTGATTAATTTAGGTCTCAATTGGACCATGAACTATTTATAAATGATAAAGAACTCACCCAAAACATTCACTTGGCTGCCACCCCTACTGAGGAGGAAATCTGGCATACCCTCTAAGATATAGACACTAATAGAGCGGTAGGCCCTGATGGCTTCACCTCTGATTTTTATAAGAAAGCTTGACAGGTAATAAAGGAGGACTTGGTACAGCCCTTTCAAACCTTTTCCCAAGGTCATAATCTACACAATTATTTATGTTCTAACACTATTATTCTGGTGCCCATGTCCTCTGCTAAAGACCAGTGGCACAAATTCAGAGATATTAACATAATTATTGTAGTCTCCAAATTCATTAACAAGATACTGGTGGGGAGACTTTAGCCCTATCTACAACACCTAACCGTCCAAAGCAAGCTGCCTTTGTGAAGGGGAGATACATTGGAGACAATGTCCTTCTAACCCAAGAATTATTAAATGATTTAGAAAAACATTATAGGGGGAGCAACCTGATCTATAAATTAGATTTAAGAAAAGGCATATGACTTGATAAATTGGGAGTTTGTATTGGCTTCTTTGGAAGTGAGCGGGTTCTCAAATGCTTCCTGCCTCATCATTAAAAGATGGTTGCTGGGTAATGTTCATTATGTATTTGTCAATGGAGAAACTCATGGGTTCTTTCTTACCTCTAGGGGACTCAAACAAGGTGATCCTTTCTCCCTACCATCTTTATCTTAGCTTTAGACTATTTATCTAGATTGTTGGATAGACAATCACAAAGGAAGCACTATGTCAAATATCATCATATGTCCAATTTGGACATAAGCCATCTAATCTATGCTGATGATGTCATCATCTTCTCTAGAGCCAATAAAGCTGTTGTCAGCCTATTAAACCACTGCCTGCAAAAATTCCAAGTTGTTTTTGGGTTGATATTCAACAAATAAAAATATCATATTCTCTTCAATAAAAGCATAGTTCTTTCTACCAAACAATGGATATTTAACCTCACTTTTTCTCCACAATGTCTATTCCTTTTAAATATCTCGAGGGTTCCACTTCTTAAAGGGAGAACAAAACTCTCTCATTTTGATGAGGTAGTTAGTAAAAATAGTTCCACATTACAAGGCCGAACTAACTCCTTTCTTTATAATGGTGGCAGGATTACTTTTCTGAGAAGCATCCTAACCACCTTCCCTTCTTATATATTACAAGTGGTTGTGATGAAGAAGAGCACTCAAATGTTACTGGAGATATCCTTCAATAGATTTCTATGTGCAGGCTAGAGGAAACAAATACACTGGTCAAGCTGGCAAAAACTAGCCAAACCAAAGGCTGCAGGGGGACTATGTTTCAAAGGGCTCCAACAGCTACTAGACTTAAACTGATGTAAATTATGGCTGAAGTTTAGACAGCAAAAGACTTTGTGGGACAAGTTCATGTGGGAAAAATACTGCAAATACTCACATCCTAATTAGGTAACTAGAAGGATTGGTGACTCCAGAATTTGGTTGAATCTGTTGAAAGTTAGAAATGAGGCAGAAAACTAGTTTCTTTGGGACCTTAGAAAAGGGAAAATGAATTTCTGGCTGGATAGATGGTGTCCAGATAACTTCATTAAACCTTTATCAGGGAGTGTGACACTGAACTCTATGTGGAGAATTGTTGGGAGGGAAACTCTCGGTCTACTAACTTCCTACTTATTTTCTAGATCAACCTTCAATTGAGATGATCTCCAAACTGTCATTTAACAGAACTCAAGTAGACAAGCTGGTGATTGCAGTCAAATTCAATCAAAGCATCACCAAAACTATATACTGCAAACTCTACAATTAGGAGAATTTACCTTGGGGGGAATGTCTCTGTAATAAGTATCTCACTCCATCCATGTCTTTATTTTGTTGAAGAATTCTACAAAAATGGCTCCCAACTACTGAAGCTTAAGGGTTTGAGGGGGCCTTCCATCTGTCAATTGCATAAGGAAGATGGGGAATCTGTAAATCATATTTTCTATGGCTGTAGGTTCTCTCAAAAAGTATGGATTTCTCTTATATATCATATGAAGGTAAATACAATGAATATAGACTGGCTTAATATTCTTGAATGTTGGAGTGGTTGAGTGAGTATTAAATTGGGCCCAATTCCTTTCATTGTTCCTTGGGTTCTCTGGGCTACCAGAAATCAAATAAACTTTGATGATATACCTGCTATTTCAGGCAAGGTAGCTGTCAATTGCATAGCTTTTATCAGTAAGCTTATTGACTAAAAGAAGTTTCCCAACATCCAGAGAACTACTACACTTGTTGGATAAAGGACTTTTTGTGTGACTAAAGTTTACTGAGACAAACCTGCATTCCCTATAGTAAAGTTAACCATTAATGGAAGTTTCTCATCTCATGAGGCTGGGATTGGGGGTATGCTCAGAGATCACCCTGGGAAATGCTTATTGTTCTACCAGTCCCCAATTACAGTAGTGGATGCCCAAAAATCTGAAGCTATGGCAATGTACTTGGCACTCAAATTGACAATTATTAATAATTGGAAGGCTTTGGTTATTGAAGTGGACTCCTCTATTCTATTGGACTATGTAAAAGGGAGTATTGCTACCCGTTGGAGTATTCTCCAATGGACCAAACAGATCAATGCCCTGAGTAATGAATTAAGTGTCACATTTAATTTTATATACAGAGAAGGTAATAGACCTGCTAATTTTTTGGCAAGGAGGGGAGCTGAATGACAATATGTAATTGTTTCTTCCTTACCTACCTCCTCTCTCAAATTTTTGCTTCAAGGGGATTTAGTTAAAGCCACACATCTTAGAGTTGTAACTATTGTTTGAACATAATATAATCCATATTTTTGCCCAAAAAAAAATTAAGTAAAGAAAATAAGTTTTTAACTTTAGAAAAAGGACAATGAAACTCAAACTCATTAAAGGCCTATCTAGATATAATAATGCTCACCTAAAAAATAAAAAGGAGTAAGGATTAACGAGATCCTAAATGAAAAAAAAAAAGAAAAAGAAAAAAAAAAGAAAAGTGAAGTATGAAAAGGGGAAGAGAAGCTTGAGGATTATGACCTAATTAAAAATTTATTTCACTTGAATCTTTTTAAGGAAGAAAATTTAGGATTAATCCTAAACTTAATTTCACAAACTATTATTAAATTATTTTTTCTAGATTTCATAAATTTCTGAAATTAGTATATTTCTAAAAATCCAAAGTTTGGAAAAATTTTAATTATTTTTTAATCAAATAGAAAATTNTTTGTTGTTTCTGAACTTTTCTAATAGTACGTTCTAATTCTGAATCTTAAGGTACTAAACCTTCTGATCCAATACCATGCATAAACAAATATAATAAGTAAAAAAAATACTCTTAAAAGTACTCTTAAGTCTAAGAAAAAATTTATACAACAATAATAAACAAACACCAGTTACGTTTAACTCTTCCTCAAAGAAAATTCATTGTAGCTCCTCTTGGACTCTTTCTCTCTTTACAAGACTCTTAATTATCTCATTAAAGATGTAGGGAAGAAGAAATCTCTCACTTCTCTCCCTATCCAACAAAACTTAGAAGAAATCACACTTAGACTCACCACACTACACAATACACATATTGGAACACTAAAAAAAAACTCAATGACAAACTAGAAGACTCCTTTTCTTATCAATTTCAACTCAAAATAGAGGATAATGTCAGTTTTTCAAGGGGTGTATGAAATAACTCTTCAAAAAGAATCCAAATATGTCCAATCTTTGAGTAAAAGTAATTTGGTGCTCTCTTTCAAATGGCTCCGTCGCGCCCAGTCAGGCGCTGTTGGCTCCCTCGTTGTTCTGGTCTCCTTCCTTCTTGTTGGCACCGTCACATTGAGTATTTCTCTCCGAAATGCCATTTTGACTTCAAATTATGTCATTTTTGCTTCCTTTTTGCTTCAAGTGCTGAAAATCATCAACCTACCGCAAAACATGAAAAATATCTTCCTTTAAAGTGCATTATCACCAGAAAAGAGTATAAAATATAGGTCTAAAAATGCATATATTTTTGGTGCATCAAAGAACTTCTTTGGGAAGCAAACAAGAAGCTCATTACTGCTGTGGCATGATAAGATGAATTCCTAAAACAAAAGGGTTCAACAAATAAATTCATGGATGGAGACAGAAATACTAAGTACTTCCATGTCTGCATTAAGTTTGAAAGAAAATGCAAAGCAATTAATTCAATTAAGGATGATCAAGGCAGTTGGATCAAGAGCTCTCAAAAAATTGTAGAAAGTGTTCTGAAGTACTGTAAAAATCTCATTGCACCGCAGCCAAATCTCTTCTAACATAAGGAGAGTGATATCCATCTCCACTAAAATTTTTGCTATTGAAGACCTAGAGAGGTTGAAACTAGAGAAGTCCATCTTCAGTGGTATTCCCAAAGCAAGTCCGACATTAAAGAGGACCTTGTGATTAAAGAAATGTAGAGGTAAACTTGGCAGTTTGAACCAAATAGGCACAATAGGGGGCCCCTTACTTGGTCAAAATTGGGGGTCCATTTAAAGATCTTAATAGAGATTTATCCATAGAGACTATTTTTTTGGAAAATATTCATGCATAGTCCTCTTCTAAAGCTAGTTTGATCATAATGTGTCCACTATCTACCAGCACCACCTTCTAAGCTCCAGCGAAAGGGAAACTTTCAAAGAACCTTCTAACAATTTCCATCTTGGGATGGCCAAGCTGGAATTTGCCAATTAGAATGAATTTGCAATTAGCCTTCAGAGTAACTAGATCCTCCTCCTCGTAAAAAATGGCAAGTTTACCAACTTTAACACATAAGGTTTAATGAGAGGACATGGGTCCTTCCCCAAAGCTGCATCATGAAAAGGTTAGGGGAAAACCAAAAGTTCAGCATTTTACAAACTATCCTATCTTATTCCCACCACACTAGCATATGTGGCTTTGGTTCATTGAGTGTTGGTCTCCACATGAATAAAATTAACTTCAGTCATGACTTAAATAAAACCACCTCAGAAGGGCCAAAATCAAAAAAGAAAAAACTTACCACTTTAAGAAGCCCACGGCAGCCCAGGCAATGGAAGAGTTGCTTGCGTAGAAAATTTGAACTCCAAAGAGCCCGAAAAAAAGAGAACATAGCAACTCAAAGAAAAAAGTCACAAGCAGAAGCTAAACTCTTTGAAAGACCTCTGTCCATTTATCTCTACCACCTNTACCATGCATAAACAAATATAATAAGTAAAAAAAATACTCTTAAAAGTACTCTTAAGTCTAAGAAAAAATTTTTTTATTATTATTTTGTTATGATTTTTTATTTTTATTTTTATTTTATTCATTTTATCGCTAAATTTCCTAATTTACCATATATATTTAATTTAACATTACCTTCCCCGGCAACGGTGCCAAAAACTTGATCCTGAAATTATAGATGTGTAAAATTAATAAAGTTGACTCCACTTTACATAGATGCCAAAAACTAGAAATGTTATTTATGAATGAGAAATTGAAGCAATTTATTTTGGGATTCTGTGCAAGTATACATATTGTTATCGAGTAATATAAGATTTTCTATTTTAGTCTCAAATATTGATCCCACGAGGAAGGTGTGAATTTGTAATAAAAATTTAAATCAGGACATTCACGACGATAATAAAAATTTACTACACTAATTTCAAATGTTTTGGGTGCTATCAAAAGTAAATTACCAACAAGTACTGAAACTAAAAAGCAAAGCTAAGCAATAACTACCAAACACTATTTTTGAAACGAAGTTATCCAATATGATAAATCATCTTTCCCACTATAACAAGTTTTTGGTTAAATGAGAAGATAAATGCTTTTACTATGTTTTGTGACAAAATGGAGCAATTTTAATTCTCTAACCTCAGTCAGGTGTTATAGAGAATCATTCGCTAATCATAGGTTTAGTCTCTAAATCTGTGGTTAGGCTGATATGATACTGGATCTCACACCAGAGCTCCCTCTTCTCTTCCCCTAAAGGCTAACTCTCTCTTTAGTTCTTAAACACTAAGATAAAATTGGGGATTTTAGTCTATCACTCTAGAATCTACAATTCTTCACCCAGTAATATATATTTTTTCTTATTTATTTGCACTAAATTCCAAGAACAAAACACTTCTTCATGGAATCAAATGTGATTCTCACTTTGTTGTAAAACTCATACTCCATTTCCCGGACAGTATGCTTCACAACAAGAGTTAACATTTCAATTGACCATATCAAAAAGTAAATTAAGAATGGAGTGAAAAAATAATCATAATTTATTTTTTATTTTAAAATTGGCACATTCAAATTATCTCTTCATTTCACTATATCTAAAAGTAGGGTGTAAGACTCAGAAAACTACTCAGACTTCATGAGAAAGATATGAAAAAATGCAAATTTCATAAATAAAAGAAATTTTATCCAACAATAATAAACAAACACAACTTACCTTTAACTCTTCCTCAAAGAAAATTCATTGTAGCTCCTCTTAGACTCTTTTTCTCTTTACAAGACTCTTAATTCTCTCTTCAAAGATGTAGGGAAGAAGAATTATCTAACTTCTCTCCCTATCCAACAACTCTTAGAAGAAACCACGCTTAGAATCACCACACTACACAATACACATATTGGAACACTAAAAAAACTCAATGACAAACTAAAAGACTCCTTTTCTGATCAATTTCCGCTCAAAATAGATGATAATGTCAGTTTTTCAAGGGGTGTATCAAATAACTCTTCAAAAAGCATCCAAATATGTCCAATCTTTGAGTAAAATTAATTTGGTGCTCTCTTTCAAATGGCTCTGTCGGCGCCCAATTAGGCGCTGTTGGCTCCCTCATTGTTCTGGTCTCCTTCCTTCTTGTTGGCACCGTCACATTGAGTATTTCTCTCCAAAATGCCATTTTGACTTCAAATTCCGTCCTTTTTGCTTCCTTTTTGCTTCAAGTGCTGAAAATCATCAACCTACAACAAAACATGAAAAATATCTTCTTTTAAAGTGCATTATCACCAAAGATGAGTATAAAATATATGTCTAGAAATGCATATATTTCTGGTGCATCGAAGAACTTCTTTGGGAAGTAAATAAGAAGCTCCTTACTGTTGTGGCATGATAAGATGAATTCCTAAAATAAAAGGGCTCAGCAAATAAGTTCATGGATGGAGACAGAAATACTAATGTAAATTGTGGCTGAAGTTTAGACATGATAAAATGACTATGTTTCAAAGGGCTCCAACATCTACTAGACTTAAACTTATGTAAATTGTGGCTGAAGTTTAGACAACAAAAGACTTTATGGGACATGTTCATGTGGGAAAAATACTGCAAATACTCACATCCTAACTAGGTAACTAGAAGGATTGGAGACTCCAGAATTTGGTTGAATCTGTTGAAAGTTAGAAATTAGGCAGAAAACTAGTTTCTTTAGGACCTTAGAAAAGGGAAAATGAATTTCTGACTGGATAGATGGTGTCCAGACAACTTCATTAAACCTTTATCAGGGAGTGTGACACTGAACTCTACGTGGAGAATTTTTGGGAGGGAAACTCTCGGTCTACTAAATTCCTACTTATTTTCTAGATCAACCTTCAATTGAGATGATCTCCAAACTATCATTTAACAGAACTAAAGTAGACAAGCTGGTGATTGCAGTCAAATCCAATCAAAGCAACACCTAAACTATATACTGCAAACTCTACAATTAGGAGAATTTACCTTGGGGGGAATGTCTCTGTAATAAGTATCTCACTCCATCCATGTCTTTATTTTGTTGGAGAATTCTACAAAAATTGCTCCCAACTACTGAAGCTTAAGGGTTTGAGGGGGCCATCCATCTGTCAATTGCTTAAGGAAGATGGGGAATTTGTAAATCATATTTTCTATGGCTGCAGGTTCTCTCAAAAAGTATGGATTTCTCTTATACATTATATGAAGGTAAATACAATGAATATAGAGTGGCTTAATATTCTTGAATGTTGGAATGGCTGGGTGAGTATTAAATTGGGCCAAATTCCTTTCATTGTTGCTTGGGTTCTCTAGGCTACTAGAAATCAAATAAACTTTGATGATATACCTGCTATTTCAGGCAAGGTAGCCGTCAATTGCTTAGCTTTTATCAGTAAGCTTATTGACTAAAAGAAGTTCCCCAACATCCAGAGAGCTACTACATTTGTTGGATAAAGGACTTTTTGTGTGACTAAAGTCTACTGAGACAAACCTGCATTCCCTACAGTAAAATTAAACATTAATGGAAGTTTCTCATCTCATGAGGCTTGGATTGGGGGTATGTTCAGAGATTACCCTGGGAAATGCTTACTGTTCTACCAGTCCCCAATTACAGTAGTGGATGCCCAAAAATCTGAAGCTATGGCAATGTACTTGGCTCTCAAATTGAGAATTATTAATAATTTGAAGGCTTTGGTTATTGGAGTGGACTCCTCTACTCTATTGGACTATGTAAAAGGGAGTATTGCTACCCGTTGGAGTATTCTCCAATGGACCAAACAGATCAATGCCCTGAGTATTGAATTAAGTGTCACATTTAATTTTATATGCAGAGAAGGTATGAGACCTGCTAGTATTTTGGCAAGGAGGGGAGCTGAATGACAATATGTAATTGTTTCTTCCTTACCTACCTCCTCTCTCAGATTTTTGCTTCAAGGGGATTTAGTTAAAGCCACACATCTTAGAGTTGTAACTATTATTTGAACATAACATAATCCATATTTTTGCCCAAAAAAAATTAAGGAAAGAAATAAGTTTTTAACTTTAGAAAAAAGGACAATGAAACTCAAAATCATTAAAGGCTTATCTAGATATAATAATGTTCACCTAAAAAATAAAAAAAAGGAGTAAGGATTAACGAGATCCTAAATGAAAATGAAAAAGAAAAAGAAAAAGAGAAGAAAAGTAAAGTATGAAAAGGGGAAGGGAAGCTTGAGGATTATGACCTAATTGAAAATTTATTTCACTTGAATCTTCTTAAGGAAGAAAACGTAGGATTAATCCTATACTTAATTTCACAAACTATTATTAAATTATTTTTTCTAGATGTCATAAATTTCTAAAATTAGTATATTTCTAAGAATCCAAAGTTTGGAAAAATTTCAATTATTTCTGAATCAAGTAGAAAATCAGGATTCCTATAGTTTAATACTAAATATTATGATACCTTAGATATCATTTAATTTACTGTAAACTTTTCTAAGTTGGACAATAAAATTTCTAGAGCAAAATTTTAGCACATCTTAAAGAAACCCGNCTATAGTTTAATACTAAATATTATGATACCTTAGATATCATTTAATTTACTGTAAACTTTTCTAAGTTGGACTATAAAATTTATAGAGCAAAATTATAGTACATCTCAAAGAAACCCACTAACATAAATAAACATATTAACTTGTAGTGTTACTTTAGGACAAGTAAAGTTTATGTTTGGGGGAATTGATATGCTTAGAAATTACCAATATATATATATATATGGCGGCTGAGGAATGTGCTCTGCTAGGGTTTCTCTAGGGAAGCTGATGGCCTGAGGTGGTAGAGATAAATGGACAGAGGTCTTTCAAAGAGTTTAGCTTTTGCTTGTTACTTTTTTCTTTGAGTTGCTATGTTCCCTTTTTCCCGAGCTCTTTAGAGTTCAAATTTTCTACGCAAGTCACTGTTCCATTGCCTAGGCTGTTGTGGGCTTCTTAAAGTGGTAAGTTTTTTCTTGTTTGATTTTGGCCCTTCTGAGGTGGTTTTATTTAATTCATGACTGAAGTTAATTTTATTCATGTGGAGACCAACACTCAATGAACCAAAGCCACATATGCTAGTGTGGTGGGAAAGAGATAGCTTACTTTGTAAAATGCTGAACTTTTGGTTTTCCCCCAAGCTTTTCATGATGCAGCTATGGGGAAGGACCCATGTCCTCTCATTATACCTTATGTGTTAAAGTTGGTAAAATTGCCATTATTTACAAGGAGGAGGATCTAGTTACTCTGAAGGCTAATTGCAAGTTCCAGCTTGGCCATCCCAAGATGGAAATTTTTAGAAGGTTCTTTGAATGTTTCCCTTTCACTGGTGCTTAGAAGGTGGTGTAGGTAGATTGCGGACACATTATGATCAAACTAGCTTTAGAAGATGACTATGCATGAATATTTTCCAAAAAAAAAAATAGTCTCTATGGATAAATCTCTATGAAGATCTTTAAATGGACCACTAATTTTGACCAAGTAAGGGGCCCCCTATTGTGCCTATTTGGTTCAAACTGCCAAGTTTACCTCTGCATTTCTTTAATCACAAGGTCCTCTTTAATGTTGGACTTGCTTTGGGATGACCACTGAAGATGAACTTCCCTACTTTCAAACTCTCTATGTCGTCAGTAGCAATATTTTAGTGGAGAGGGATATCACTCTCCTTATGTTAGAAGAGATTTGGTTGCGGTCCAATGAGGAGGGACACTGGATGACGATTCTCATGGAGCAAAAGCCCTACTATTGCCCTCAATGCAGAATGTTTGGCCAAACCCATGATAGATGATACAGGCTTCACCCCAATTCTAAGAAAAAATCTACAGGTTCTATTGAAGATTGAGCTCTTGTTATTATTGATAGCAAGACTACTTGGAGTCATGCTGTATTGGATTAGCCTCTTTCTCTCTTCTCCCCAAGCTGGCTCTGGTACGTAGATTGAAGATGGGTAATGTAGTAACAATATTCCTTCTCCTCCCTTTATAACTATGAGTGAGAAGGTATCAGGTTCTCCTTAAGTTACTCCAAGGGGTATTGCAAGAACATCTGCTAAGCTGATGATAGAAATGAATCAAATAATGGCAAAATATTAGAAAGTTCAGAAAGCAAAAAAAAAAAAAATCCAACTTAGAAGATAAGAAGATGATGGTACACCTCCATACTCAAACTGTTGGCATCTCTCAAGCCTCCTAGAGGAAGTCCCCTACTTATCCTTCTAGAGGGAGACCTAGATCAAGATCTCAGCACTCCCTTCACCCACCTTCTCAACATGATTCATTTTCTTTGTTGTAATATCAGGGGCATTACTCAACCTTCTTAGATGAAAAGAATTTTACATCTCAACAGAAAACACAAACTTTTGTGCATTGCAATCTTTAAACCAAAGGTTGAAAAAATCCTCAACATATCATCTCTAAGTTTTTTGGGTTTTCCCATTTTACTAACATCAACAACAAAAATTAGATTTTTTGTAGAAAGGAGATAACTTGGGGTATTTAGCATGATCATCCTCAATTTGTCCATCTTTCTTTCCATACTAATGAACATTCTGGGTTTGCTACTTTTGTTTATGTTGGTTGAACCAAAATTGGTAGAAGGGAGCTTTGGTCATTTTTGTATAATATCAGTGTTAGTATGTGTTCTTGCTAGCTAGTGGGAGGTGATTTTAGTTGCTTGCCCCTCGGCAGAAAAGAATGGTGGAAGAGCCCCAAATTTAGTCAAAATGACTCTCTTCAGTGACAACATCCATCAGGGTGGTTTGTTTAATATTGGCTTCATTGGTCCTGAGTTCACTTGGAAAAGAGGGGTTATCTGGGAGGGACTTGACAGGATTTTGGTGAATGATCCTTGGTGTCATTATTTCCTCCATACCATTATTACTAACCTAAGTGTTGCTAGTTTAGACCACAGGCCTCTTTTGATTTCCATTGCTCCCCTTATCCTCTTAGTTCATCTACCCCCATTAGATACATCAATATGTGGGCTGACCATCCTACTTTCCTTCAAACTGTGTCTGCCTTTTGGTCCACTTCTCAGCTTTTAGATCCCTGGTCCAAAATCAGTTTTCTTTACTTAAAGATTAGTAAAGCCTTGAGATCTTGGGGTTGAGTCTCCTATGGTGGTAGTTTCACTGTTGTGTATTCTGATGAAAAGGAAGTGTTGATGTTGGAGAAGGTTGTGTTGGCTGATGATGGGGAGGAGAGCTTGTTATTGGCTACTCAGGAGAGATTACTCACTGCTATGGAAAGACAAGAGAAGTACCTTAAAGAAAGCTCCTATCAATTAGTTTAAAGAAGGGTATAGGAACACCAAGTTCTATTATGCATGTATAAAGTTTAGAAGGAAATGTAATACCATTCATAACATCCAAAATTTTGAAGGGATCTGGCTCACTAAAAATACAGCTATTGCTCATGATGTAGTATCTCATTTCAAACTGATTTGAACACAACCATCTTCTGAAAGGTTGCTTATAGACAGTACCTACTTCACTGAAGAGAGCTCCTACATGTTTAATCTCATACTTGCTCATCCCTACTGAAATTGAAGTTTGGCAAAAAATTGATGGGCCTGATTGATTTACATCTGATTTTTACAAAAAATCCTGAGGTATCATTAAAAGAGAAGTGGTTGATACTATACAAAGTTTCTTTCAAGTCCTTCACATTCCAAATTATTTCAATGCTTCTGATATTGTCCTAATCCCAAAATCCTCTGATCAGAAAGATTGGATTATTTTAGGCCCATCAGTCTCACATCAGTTATCAGCAGACTCATCAGTAAGATCATAGTAGTTGGACTCCAACCTCCCCTTGATAAGCTTATATGAGCAAAACAGACTTCCTTTGTTAAGGACAAATCCATTAATGACAATGTGCTTCTTGCTCAAGAGCTCCTCCTTGATTTGGATAAACCTTGTAGGGGTGAAAATTTAATTTATAAACTAGATCTCAGGAAGGCTTATGATACTATATGCTTAGATTTCTTACTTGATGCTTTTTCTGCTAGAGGCTTTCTTTCTGACTTTTGCAATCTGATACACATGTTGCTTAAGGGAAAATCTCATTATGTCCTTCTTAATGGACAAGCTTGGGGATCTTTTATAGCTACAAGGGGATTAAAATAAGGGGATCCCTTATCCCTCATAGTTTTCATACTAGCCCTAAATTATTTGTCTAGAATGCTCAACAAAGGTCTTCTCCCTCGCTACTACTCCAGGTACCACCATAAATATAAGGTAGTTGTCTCACATCTTGTTTATGCTGATGGCATTATGGTTTTTTACAATTTATAATAAGAATGCTGTGAAAAGAGTCCACAAATGCTTACAGCTTTTTCAAATGCATTATGATATGAAATTCAACCCAGAAAAGTGAAATGTTTATTTTAATCAGAGTCTTCCCCCTTTCATAAGCAATGGATTCTTGGTTACACTGACTTCACTGGCTCCCAATTACCAATCAAATTTCTTGGAGTTCAGTTCCTCAAAGACAAATCCAAGTAAAACTAGTTTGAGGAAGTACTGGGGAAAATTTTTTCTCTACTTTCCATATGGATTCATTCTTTTTTATCTAATGGGGGTTGAATTACATTACTTAAGAGCATTCTCATTACTTTTCCCTCCTATATTCTTTATATGAGTACTATGAAGAAAAGCACTCAAATTCAATTGGAAACAGTTCTTAGTAGTTTTCTTTGGGATGCTGAGAGGTAACAACTTCATTATACTTGCTCGCAAAAGGTTGCTAAACTTACATTGGTAGGTGGCATTGGTTTCAAAGGGCTCCAACATTTTCTCCAAGTCAACCTATTCAAACTATGGATCAAATTCAGGGAGCAAAATTCTCTATGGAAAAAATTCATAATGGGTAAGTATTGTAAGGAGAATTAACCCAATACTGTGGTCAGGAAGCTTGGGGATTCCAAGCTATGGGTTAGTATGCTCAGAATCAGACAACAGGTTGAGGAGTTATTCTTTTGGGATATTAGAAAAGGTAAGATTCATTTTTTGTTGGACTCCTGGTGTACCAGGGAGATGCTACAGCCTCTTTTTGGTAATTCTAATCCTCATTTAAAAATGGTTGACTGTTGGAATGGGGATTCCTGGTCCTTGCCAATCCTTCAAAACATTTTGCAGGAACCTTTTGCTATGCAAGTTAATAAAATCCATTTTGACAGAACTAAAGCTAAAAGGATGGTATGGTAGGGCTGTACACACCATAATTTAACTAAGTTTATTTATCACAAGATTTATAATTCAGACCAGGTGCTTTTGGGAGATCTCATTTGGCAGAAAGGCTTGTCCCCCTCCATGTCATTTTTCAGTAGGAGAACTCTCCATAGGTTGCTTCCCACTAATGACATCCATAAGCTTAAAGGCTTAAGCAGTCTATCTAAATGTTATTTATGTGCTGAAGAAGAGGAGTCTATTCCTCATATTTTCTTTGGTTTCAGGTTTTCTGAAGAGGACTGGTCTTATTTCTCTCATCATCTACTTTTGAATACCATTCATTTGGAATGATCTTATCTCTAATCCTGCTGGTACAGTTGGAAGTCTTCTAAGGTTGGTATCATCCTTTTCATGGTGGCATGGTTTATTTTGATGGCTAGGAACAAGGCCAAATTTGAGTACCAGACCCTCACTGTGGCACAGGTGACTAGAAACTGCTTCTCCTATCTACATAAGCCAATACATCACCAACATTTCCCAAACATGTATTCTCCTCTCTCACATGAAAGAACACCTAATTCCTTGGTAACTACAATTTATTGGAATTCTCCTTATTGCCCATTCATCAAAGTTAATACAGATGGAAGTTTCTCTAAGTTGGGTGCTATTGTTGGAGGGTATTTAGGGACCATGCTGGACACACTGTCTTTTATTTTTTCAATCTCCTGTTTGTGCATCAGATGCACTTGAAGCTGAGTTGATTACTATTTTTTGGGCAATTACCCTTGCCAAGATGAATCAATTGCATCATTTATTAGTTAAAGGGGATTCACAAGTCCTACTGCAATTATCAGAGGAAGGGACGCATTCCTCTTGGAACCATTCACAATGGTTGAGCAAGATTCAATTACTGAATCCAACATAAGTGGTCATTTCACCTTTATCCATAAAGAAGTGAACAGACCTACAAACTGGGTTGCTATGTCTGGGCATAGTTCTCATGATTGTTTTGTTTCTTAGTCTCCTCCATCTCCTCTTATTTTTTGCTTTCAGGGGACATATTACATGCTTCTCATCTAAGAGTTATAGCTTGAGCACTTATTAATGAAAGTTTCATAGAAGTTATATTAAAAGGAGTTCAAGTTACACATTTGAAGTGTGGGTCATCCAAGAGGTCCCCATCAAGTAAGAAAAGAAGAGAGGGGGTGGGCAGGACGAGACAAAAAAAATCAAGTGAATAGAGACCTAATCTAGCTACCCAGTTGACAGATCTATTTCCTTATCCATAGATGAATGAAACTTGAACCGTAAGAAGAGGCTTGAGAGAGTTATTACTATGTAACCAATGTGTTTGATGCCAAGATGGATATAGTTCTTCATACAATAGTTGTAGCAAAGCTATTGAGCCCTCCTACACAAGTAAATGTTGTCACTGGTTCTACTAGCAATTCCGAGGGCCCAGAAAATAACAATGGGTTTAGCCTTAAGAACATTCAAGGCAAGGATTGGAGCATGAAAGAAAAGGATGCAGTGCCCAAACCAGTTCGTGAAAACCCCTCCAGACCCAGTGCTCAAATCAAAAAAGCTGCTATCTATGTTCACTTAAATGAAAGGAGAAGGAGGATGTTTAATAAAAATTGATTAAATTGGGTAAAGGAACACTATCAAAAATTGAATATTGGAAAATATTACGAAATATCTTATGTTTGATAAGCTTACGTAGGATGGAAGTGCAGTGACTAGCCACTTTAGTTGTAGTTGAAGACAAACCCTCAAACTTAGCTCGATTCCTTACCATCCATGAAAACTAGGTAAAGATAAAGGGGATTGGTCCAGCCTTAGTAGTTCTCAAACTTCTCCAACTAGAGTGGAGGTGAGAAAACTGCAATTTGATGGTATTCCGGAGCAATAGATTTTTGAATTTCCTATAGACTCCTTAGGATAAGGAGCAATCAAACAAGTGGTGGGGGATAGAGTCCTCAGCTACCAAACATAACCAACATCTTGAACGTCCCCTCAGTACTTTCAATTGGAGGATATCATTAGGAGGGAGTAGCCTATGAAAGATACTCCAACAGAGGAAAGACATGGATGTGGACAAGCATTTATTCGAGATGGTCTCCCCCAAAAGCATAGCATCCCAACTGTGAAGTTCAGAGTATATGAAGTTGATTGGACTGAATTGTGTAAGCTTGCCAAACAAGTTTGTCAAGTTTGGTTCTGTCAAAGTGCAACCTGGAAATACTAATAGTAGAATAACCTTGTAGAAGGGTTTGTAAGATAGGCAAAGACCATTGATCCCTTATCGAACAATCAACCACTTTGAGCTGGGGGTTAAGGTCAGTAGTTTTGGTTTGCAACATATCGTTTGGACACCAATTATCTAACCAGAAAGATACTTCACAATGCCAAAAATCTCAAAGGATAAGATTTTCATCCATTTATCTTATTTTCAATCTAGAGTCTCCTAGTTTCCTCGCAGTCAAATTGGGGTGTATTCCCCTACAGCATTTCCCTATCATGTACTTAGCCCACCGTGAAGATTGTTGGCTGAATTTGACCCATACTTTGCGCAAATTCACCTGCTGCAGCTCTTGGAGACCTTTTAATCCAAGACCACCAACATGAGTGGGCTTGGCAAATTTTTGTTAGCTAGCCCAATGAAATTGCTGTCTTTGAGGCGACCATAGGAATCTAATGAAGACTTTCTATTTTTAAAAAGATACCTAATTAAACTAAAGACGTTTTCGCAGTAAAGAAAGTTTAAATATTTTTTAGTAATTTTAATATTTTGACAAAAACAGAATAAACTTAAAAAGATAACTTGATTTTTTGAAGAATAAAAGCTCTAAATATGAAATATCTTTCTCTTTATCATGAATCAGTAATAAGTGTAGAAATTCTTTTGTGGAAGTATGCATATTGTGTTGTGCCAAATAGGAGAAATAATATTCTTTAGCCTTACTAGAGATGCTATAAAGAATATTGGCTAATTTAAAGTTTGAATAGTTTTGAAGACCGACCTTACTAGAGATGCTATAAAGAACATTGGCTAATTTAAAGTTTGAATAGTTCTAAAGACCAGATAGGTAGGGAAGATACCATGTATAGGAATTCTATTGTGAAAGTATGCAAATTGTGTTGTGTCAAATAGGAGCAATAATATTCTTTACCCTTACTGTTGTGGAAGTATGCAAATTGTGTTGTGCCAAATATGAGTAATAATATTCTTTACCCTTACTAGAGATGAAGAACATTGGCTAATTTAAAGTTTGAATAGTTCTGAAGACCGGCTAGGTAGGGAAGATACTAGCTCTTACTCTAGAGTTTCCTTGACTCCCTCTACTTAGGGCTAACATCTCGTATCAGAACTTACAACAATAAACTAAGTTGGGGGCTTTAACTTTTCACTTTAAAGTCCTCTAAATCTACACCCTTCAATGAATATTTCCCTACTTATTTGCACTCAATCATATGAACTATATTCTCATTCATACAACCTCATGTAATTCTTTTCAATTGCTGACTGAGACAATACCAGTCCAGTTCTTACATGTGCTCACAAAAAATTTTAACATCTGGATTGGCAAAATCAAGAAGTAAATGAAGTAAACAATTTAAATCATCACAACTTTTTCCAACATTAAAGATCAATACTCTCCACAACTTCCATCCAAATAAATCATCACAACTTCTTCCAACATTAAAGATCAATACTCTCCACAACTTCCATCCAAAACAATCATCACAACTTCTTCCAACATTAAAGATCAATACTCTCCACAACTTACATCCAACACTTCACAACTTTTTCCAACATTAAAGATCAATACTCTCCACAACTTCCATCCAAAACTTAATTACCACAACTTCTTTCCAACATTAAAGATCAATACTCTCCACAACTTCCATCCAAAACTTAATTACTTATCATTTCAAGAAGAACCAACATTAAAAATCAATACTCTCCACAACTTCCATCCAACACTTAATTACTTATCATTTTATGAAGAAAGATAAAGAAAACTACTCAGAAACCATAGAGAAAACAAAACTACACTTTAGTTTAGAAGTAAATATCATTGTCAAACCAACAACAAGTCTCAATTAAAATGAAAAGTAGTCTAAAATAAACAATAAAACCTTATCTCAAGTCCTCCAGCAAACTCTTGAAGTTCCTTTGAATCTCTGCTCTTTTACAACACTCTTAATGTAAAACTAAAATAGAAAGGATAAATATGTCGTGCCTGTAAATCTCTCCAACTAACTCCCCCATTTTAGAACTTTTAAAACTTTTCCAGTACTTTTAGGACCCCTTTCAAAGTCTCAATCTTCCATCTTTTATAATTCACCAAAAGGTGCCTTGGTATCTCTTCAAAATGTTTTTGATTTGATGTATTTCCCTAAGAGATGCATCTTTTCACAATAATTTTAGTCTATGGTGGTTGTAACCACCTATTAAGCTAATAGGTGCCTCAAAAACTTCTTCAAAATTCACAAAAAGCAAATTTACTCATCCAATAACTGCCACTAGCGCTTAAGCATGGGGCCTCTGGCGCTTTGGCACGGCCTTCTTTGTTTAATCGACATTTAACCATCGGATCTGGCGCTTAGGTGCCAAAATGCTTTTGCACAGTTTTCATCTTTTTGCTCCAAATTTGATTCTTTTTCACACCTTTAAGCATTTTTCACCTTTTTACCTGTACTTGAAAGAATAACACAAAAATACCTTCCATTAAAGCACAATATCTTAGAATCCATTTCTCAACAAAGTTTAACAACTGGATTGGCCAAATTAAAAAGTAAATGAGGTCCACGGATTTAAATCATCACAACTTCCTCCAACATTAAAGATCAATATTCTCCACAACTTCCATCCAACACTTAATTACTTATCATTCTAAGAAGAAAGATAAAGAAAAATACTTAGAATCCATGGAGAAAACAAAACCACACTTTAGTTTAAAAGTAAAAAATCATTATTAAACTGACAACAAGTCTCAATTAAAATCAATGTAGTCTAAAACAAAAGATAAAAACTTTTCTCAAGTCCCCCACCAAACTCTTGAAGTTCCTTTTAGTCTCTTCTCTTTTACAACACTCTCACTATAAAACTACAATAAAAAGGATAAATATGTGGTGCCTGAAAATCTCCAACTACCTCCCCAATTTTAGAACTTTCCAAACTTTCCCAGTACTTTCAAGACCCCATTTAAAGTCTCAATTTTCCTTCTTTCAAAATTCTCCAAAACGTGCCTTCGTATCTCTTCAAAATGTGTCTTGATTCGATGTATTTCCCCAAGAGATGCATCCTTTCACAATAATTTTCATCCATAGTGATTGTAACCACCTATTAAGCTAATAAGTGCCTCAAGTACCTCTTCAAAATTTGCAAAAACGGAATATTGAGTATTGGAAAATACTGCGGAATATCTTATGTTTGATAAGCTTACATAGGAAGGAAGTGCAGTGCCTCACCACTTTAGTTGCAGTTGAAGATAGACCTTCAAACTTAGTTCAATTCCTAACCATCCATGAAAACTGGGTAATGATAAAGGAGATTGGTCCATCCTTAGTAGTTCTCCAACTTCTCTAGCAAGAGTGGAGGTGGGACCACTACAAATTGATGGTGTCCAGGAGTAGCAGATTTGTGAATTCCTCATAGACTCCTTAGGATAAGGAGCAATCAAAGAAGTGTTGAAAGATAGATTCCTTAGCTACCAAACGTAACCAACATCTTGAAGGTCCCCTCAGCCCTTCCACTTTGAGGATATCATTAGAAGGGAGTAGCCTGCGAAAGATACTACAATATTGGAAAGACATGGATGTGGACAAACAATTATTCCAGATGGTCTACCCTAAAGGCTTAGCATCCTAAATGTGAAGTTTGTATTATATGAAGTTGATTGGAATTTGAGTTCTGTAAGCTTGCCAAAAAAGTTTTTTAGGTATGGTTCTGTCAAAGTGCACTCTAGAAATACTAATAGCAGAAGAGTCTTATAGCAGGGTTTGTAAGATAGGCAAAGACCATTGATCCCTTATCCAACAATCAACCACTTTTAGTTGGGGGTTACGGTTAGTAGTTTTTTGTTGCAACATATCATTTGGACACCAATTACCTAACCAGAAAGATACTGCTCAATGTCATGGTCTCGAAGGATAAGATTTTCAGCTATTTATCTTACTTTCAATCTAGAGTCTCCTAATTTCCTCGCAGCCAAATTGGGGTGCATTCTCTTACAGCATTTCCCTATCAAGTATTTTGCCCACAGTGAAGATTGTTGGCGGAATTTGACCCATAATTTGCACAAAATCACCTTCTACAGCTATTGGAGACCTTTGAATCCAAGATCACCAACAAGGGGAGGCTTGGCAATTTTTTGTCACCTAGCCCAATGAAATTGTTGTCTTTGAGCTGACAAGGGGAATCTATTGAAGACTCTCTCTAATTGGACGGGTGCTTTTCATTATGGTAGTCATCTGTAGGATATAAGATTGCATCCATTGAAGAGAAAGGAATGAGTTCAACATGAAAGTTGGTCAGTGATGTTTCCCAGTACCTCCTCAAATTGATTTTTTTTTTATTTGTCTTTGATTAAAGGTACACCAATATTTTTTCAGGGGAGTAGAGAATTGGTGAAGCCAGTGAATTGAAGAATATAGTGCTTGTTGTTAGGAGTGAGTTTATTGCTAAACAAGAGATTGCTTTTTCCATGATTAAATTGCTTGCTTGAGTGTTGTTGAAAGAGTTGGAGGCATTTCAAAACCTTTTTTACTGCATTTTTATTAGCTTTAGAGAAGATCATAATATCATCAACATAAATATGGTGGGAACAAACCAAGTTAGATTGATGGTGATATTTGAAGAATGGGATAGCAGACATTGACCCAACATCCTGGATAGGTAATCCAGAGCAAGTATAAACACAGTAAGGCAAAGGAGTCCCCTTGTTGCAGACCTCTAGTAGTAGTGAAATTTCCCCAGGACTGTCCATTTGTTGACCTCACCTTTGGTTGAGGTTCAGTTTTTCCTCTTCAGTAGCCTAAGGTCTAGCCATAGGACTTTCCATTTGACTATTCTTAGAAAACTAGACAAGGAACCCTTACAATTAGAAATTTCAATCTCTTCTCTACTCAACTTGAAGTTACACATATTGGTTCTAACCTCTAGCACTTAGTATGTGGGGTCGTTATGGGGGAAACTCAAGATGAGTCACCCTTAGGACTGCTGGACCTTAGGGTTGACCCTGGGTGTTGGTCTAGGGCTATGAAAGTTACTTGCAATCACTTGTACCCACAATCACTCATTACCCTAAACCTAGAACTTCTAGGCTTTAGTCCGTTGATACTTTTGGGAGACTTCTGTAGGTGGTTCCCTAAACCCATTAAGCCTAGGCTAGGGTTTAGCTAAGACCACTACATAGAGGACCTAAAATGGGGTTTCCATTGATCTATGGCTTATTTATGGTGGTTGGCAATCTAACTCTATCAGGATACCCAACCTACCCTATTGCCCATAAATTCCCCCAAATTACCCAGATAGCCTTGGAACCCCAAATTTGGCCAAAATCTCCAAATCTAGCCAAAATACCCAAACTTGTTCAAAAATAATTTCAAACACCTTGAAAAAAATAAAATTACCCAAAATCCACAAATTGTCCAAATTACCAAAATACACCTCTTTGGCCCAAAATTCCAAAAATTTTATAAAATCCCAAAAATTCCTAAAACCTCCCAAATATTCCTAATTTCATTTTCCTCAACTATCACATGAACCAATTTGGCCAATTTAACCATCATTGATCAAAACCCCCAAATTGCCCTTTAAAGGCCCATATTTTCTCCAAATCACCTCAAATGTCTATCCAATTGGTCTCAATTTCCCCAATTTAAATTCTAAACTCAAATTCACTCTTCATATGACCAATGAAGACCCAATCCAAGGCCAATTGATCTATGATTTGAACCCAATTTTGATTTAGATCAAAAACCCAATTTTGGCCCTATGACTTAGTTCCACCAAATTGAACCCATACCCCACTCAATTGGCCACAATTTGTGTTGAAAAATCTTCATAACATTCCCACACATCAAATTTCACCTTCAATTGGCCTTGGTAGGCCCTCAATTTCATTTGAATTCAACGTAAGTCGAAAAGCCCCAAATTTGCCCCAACTTGACCATGTCTTAAAATTTCACCAAATTGAGGGCCTTAACACCAAAATTTCCACTCCATCCCATCATGAAAAACTTCACAACACCTCCCATGATANTTTAAGTCTCTATAATAGTTGTAAGAGGAGAGGAAAAGTGAGAGATTTCTTCTTCCTTAGATTTCTTAGAGAGATTTGAGTGCTATTGTAAAGAGAGAAAGAGATTCAAAAGAATTTTAAGAGATTTTCTTAGGGAAGAGATCGAGTTAAGTTGTTTTATTTTTCTTTCTTATTTTGTAAACTTATTTTTTAATATAAAATCCATGTTTTGTTGTATCTTAATGATGAATTTTGAGTAGATTTTTGTGTCCTTCACCCTAAAAAAAGAAATGGTCATGTGAAAAATTAGGATTTTTGTGTAGTATTTTAATTTCATATTTGGGATGATTTAAACTTTGAACTTCATTTACTTTTTGATATAGCCAATTAAATTGATAAACTTTATTGTAGACATACAATCCGAGAGAGCTATACATTCTATAATAAAGTAAGAATCACATTAAATTTAATGGAAAAGAATGTAGTTCATGGGGTTGACTGTAAATAAATACTGAAATATTTATTGATTGACATAAAATTGATGATTTTAGTGTGGCAGACTGAAATCCTTAATTTTTTCAAGGTGTTTGGAAACTAAAGAGAGATGTTAGCCCTCAAACGAGGGGAACGTGTGAACTCTAGAGTTAGAGCCAATATCTTCCCAACCTAACAATGGAATGAGGGACTAAATTCTGGATTAACTAATGTTCTTTATTGGTTGTCGAAAGGAGAAAGTATATAATTGCTCCACTTTCGCACAATAAAATTTTGTTCAATTTGATAATTCATTAACTATATTCTCGTTATAAGGGGGAGGACGCTTTCTTAGAGTTGAACTCTTCATCATAAAACCTAGTTTAGCTTCTAGTAAATTTTGGTGTAAAGTTTCAAGATTAGTGTAGTAAACGTAGTTTCTTTAGTGTCATTAAGCAAAATTCAATATGTCTTCTTACTTATGTTTTCTATAGTTCAAATAATGTGTTTTTGTGTGATTTCCCTAACAAATTTTTACCTCCCTATGGGATGAAAACTTTAGAATCCATTAGGCCCTTTATTACTTGAGTGATATGTATACTTGCGTTTGCAACCTAGTGACGATTTGAAATTGAAAATACATCTTAAATCATTAGAGGTGGCAGCCTTAGATATTTAAAGGGAGAAAACTTATTATACTAAAGTAAATCTTCTTATGATTAAACTACATATTTATTAGTATAGTTGCCATGTGTGTTGTGACGTTGAAAAACATTTATAACCCATAATAAAGTTCCACATCACCTGCTCATTGCAGCTCTAATGGGAGGATTGATGTATATTTGTAGTCGTTAATATATGAGCAACAAATTCTTTGAGAAATAGGTGTCATGAAATGCAACGTCTCAAGGAAACCCAAATTCCCAATTAAACCACCATTAATGTAAACAATAAGTGATTTTATTGCATATGGAATGTTATCTTGGTGAAGGACAGGGAGAAAGTGAACCTGCCCGTAATATATGAATTCATCTAAGGCATGTACACTTTAGCTTGACTGGAAGAATTCATGATTTGACTTTCACCATATGTTTCTAGATGTTTAACATCCTTTCTAGTGGAATAAGAATGTATGAAAAAGAAAAAAAATTGAGAAATTCTCACCACCTCCAAGAATATCTGGGGAAGTTATAATACAAATTATTAGTGACATTTCAAAGATTGTTGTATTCCCCAAACTTTGTTCACATCAACCACCAGAATTTTGTGTCACTCATAATTGGACAAAAAAGTCAATTTCTCAAGACCTACCATATTGGAAGGATAACATGTTGTTTGTCAAGATTTTGATTGCAATAATTTGTGCAATTTCATTTTGGTTAGATGTTTCATTTAAAAAAAAAAACTGGTAAAAATTGTTCATTTAGTTTAGGTAGAGGGTTTAGTACTTAAATGAGCCAACCAATACAATAGGTGAAATACACACTAAAAGAACCTACCTAAAATCAAGGGTAAATCTAGCAAGCAAGCACATAAATGAGGACAATCAATAGATGTCATTTGTAGTCCTACGTCAGACTCATCAGGATGTCATCTTCTCAACTATCATAACTAGTTTAGTTAAAGTTCATCTTTCGCTTCATGTTTCATTTATTTTGGGATAGTTTGAACTTTTAAAATCAATCTACCATAATATTTCCTAGCACAATAAACAAAAGTTTAAATTCTAGTGGTAAAATATATGTTACTAAGAAAGCTAATTTATTTTAATTACAACATCCCTAAAAAATAGAGTTAGAACATGCTAAGATTACTATAACAGCCTAGAAATATGCAAACAAAATCTTTGTCAACCTAGTGCAATAAAAGGTCATCTACTAATCCTAGCAAGCTTCTCACAGGAAAACACAACAATCAAGGTGAAAAACTATCTACTCCTATGACATCTAAAAGGGTTAGTGCTTTGTGACATCTAAAACTGGGTGTGTTGTGAAGAAAATTATTTAAACAACCCAATCAAGAAGCCCATGACTTATCATCATCTTAGGGTTGTTGGCTTTTGATCTACTAAGTCAGTAGAGGTGGATAGCTTGTCCCAACTAGAATATTCTTGTCAACAACCATAGATTGCATTGTCCTACATATCTTTGTAGACCCGAAGGTTAGTTATTTTTATTGTTTGAGTTGCATTTAGTTCTATTTCATTATTAGGGTTTACTTTGTATTAAAAATGGGATTTATGTGATTATTAATTGTATTATCTTTTATTACTTAATTTATTAATTCTCTTAATTATATTTCTAGGTTCAATAGGACCTAATAAAAGAGCAACCAAGTTTTTTTTCTCAGCTTTAGTTCAGTTTGGAGATAATATGGGTCCATATTCTATGTTCTTAAATTATAAAATTACTCTTCATGAATATAGATCTAGATTTTAATTTCTTTTTTTTTTACAAAGCCCATTGGGAATTTTATCCCACACAAAAAAAAAATGATTATAAAAAATAAGCAAGAGGACCCATTTCCGCCCACATACAACTCTGACAACAAAAAATAAAAATAAAACATATAGGACCTAAAAAAAAATACAATCACCCCTCTAAAAAACTTGAAAAGATAACCAAACAAACAAAATACCATTATGCAAAATCAAAAAATACAAATCTACTAGTAAACATTTTGAAAGACACACAAAAATCAATTTGGTTTCTAGACAAGCACTCCAATCAGTAGCTTTATTAGCATCTCTTTTAATGTGGGGCCAAATAACAACCATATAATTAGAGAAATAAGAAAATTCTTCTCATCTACAATTGAGCACTCTAATGCATAACCTTCTTCTTCCTATAACAATTCCATAAAATTATCAAATCCAATTCAAAATGCATAAATTTTCTAACCAAAATGCTTAGCCAATAACAAATCTAAAACCACTGCAACTTCTTCAGCACATAAAAGAGAAACAACCACAGAAGAAGCAACAAGCCAACAATCCACAACACCAAAAGAATCCTTACAGACATCAAATACTCCAACCAAATCAGATTTTCAACAACCTTCAACATTTACTATAATAAAATGAGTAGTCGGCTTACACCACTTCACAAACATAGCCGCAACATTTGATGAAAAAGGAGCTGGTAAACACAATTTCACAAAAAACATCCAACAGCCTTTTTTCAACAACTTACTATAATGATTAACTATTCAAATTTTAAAGCAAAAGTTAACTATCATTAGAAAAGTAGTAGATATACAAGAAACCAAATTCACATTCTTTCAACAATAGTAATAGGAATATTAGATAAGAAAGAATGCCCCTGCTTCTTCCAATCCGCAAACACTTCCTGAAGTTATTCAAAATAAAAATCATTATAATTCATAACAAAGATCCAATAAACATATTTCCAAACTTTCCTATTGAATTTGCATTTCAGAAAATATAATCCATGAATTCTACTTGCATTCTGCAATGTAAACTGCTGAAAAAAATCCTCGAACCTTTAAGTTTAAGAATATCATTAGTAATTATAATGCCATGAAAAATTATCCAAATAAAAATAGACGGAAAGGCTTGACCATATGATTCTATGCCCAAAATAAATCAATACTGTGAAAATTCTAAAAAGAGGTCGCAAATGTTTTAGAAATAAAATCCAAGAATTTACCTTTTACTCTAGAAACATCCTCCATCTCCTTATTAATAGGAATGCTATCAATAAAATTACCATCAGCTTTGTGAACAAACTACACCAAACTATCCATATTCCACATCTCCTCCTTTCAAAAATTATTAATAGAAATATTCAACTCCTCAGAGCTGATACGCCTAAAAATTACCTCTATTTATATAAAGATTCAAATAATTCTTATTTTTAATAATATCACATTTTAATGGTGGTTATTTTGGGTAATTTTGGTTCCAGGTATAAGAAAAGTACTTTTGGATAAAATGAAGCAAAAACAGTACAATTTATAGTCAAAACAAGCAATGAAAAAAATTCTGACCTTGTTCATTTTGATATGTATTTTAATGCATAATCTCCANATTAATAGGAATGCTATCAATAAAATTACCATCAGCTTTGTGAACAAACTACACCAAACTATCCATATTCCAGATCTCCTCCTTTCAAAAATTATTAACAGAAATATTTAACTCCTCAAAGCTGATACGCCTAAAAATTACCTATATTTATATAAAGATTCAAATAATGCTTATTTTTAATAGTATCACACTTTAATGGAGGTTATTTTGGGTGATTTTGGTTCCAGGTATAAGAACAGTACTTTTGGAGAAAAAGAAGCAAAACAGTACAATTTGGAGTCAAAACAAGCAATGAAAAAAATTCTGACCTGGCTCATTTTGATATGTATTTCAATGCATAATCTCCTTTAAATTTATCACATTTTTTGAATGTCAGAAAAGAAATAACTTCATCTAAAGACTTATCTGTAGAAGAAAAGAATGATACTGGCATCTATACACATATTCTAATTGATAAAACTCATTAATTTTTCTTAGAGCAAACACCACCATTTTTCCTCGAATAAAAACCAAATCATCAGAAGCATCAAGAAGGTTGGCATAAAATTCCATTACAATCCCAGCTATAACATCATCAGTAAAATAGTAGAAGTTTTCCCATTGCAGAGCGATAATCAATCGTTCAACTTCCCCTCCCACATTTTTAAAACCTTGGTCCTGAATTACTTTTTTATTTTCTTGCAAACTATGAAATCGAGCACTGGCTCTAAAGCTAACAAATCTCTACTCGTCTTATTCTACTTTTCTTTTGCTTGATCTAGGTGCTATAGGAAATCTAAAAAAAATTGAAAAATTCTAAATAAATCCAAAAAAACTTGAAAATCAAAATGTAAACTACTTTAAACTTAAACTCACTAAGTAAAAGTTCTTCACCAAAGCATTTTCTCAAAATTTCTCAAAAAATTTCAAAATTTCGAATCAAGTCAATGTGAGAAAAATCTTTGGTGAAAACCAAAAATTTTTACTTTAAAGTGTAGCTCTTACCTAGGGAAGATGAAATCCAAAGTTATATGTCTTAAAATTGCCTCAAATCCACCCAAAATCAAGCCATAGGTGCAAAACCAAAGGTTGAAGGTGACGTAAAGGGGGGGTAAAAATGGCGGTTTGTGGTGAAAATTATGAATTAAAGAATTAATTGGCTGCTCTCGGGTCGAGGGCGCCGTCGGCACTGAAGGCCCGAAATTCACTATTTTGATTTTTCAAAATTTTCAATTTCCTTTCAATTTTCTCCAAAGTTTTAGTATTTTTAAACACAAATTTTTATCTAAATTCATAAATACACATTTCACAAACAGTAATTCTCACAAACAACAATAAACTGTCTTTTATATATGAAAATACACTTTTTACAAACACATTTCACAAATCCATACCTATTAAACAAACTAATAATAAATCATCGTCAAAATCAAGGCACGACACTAAACACTGACACAAAACTATACACATAATCAAAGTTCAGAATTCTAAAGAAAAAACAAACCTAACCAAATCCATACAATTACACATAAACACATAAACATTTTTAAGCAAGTAAAGAGTTCCCATTCCTTAATCATTCAGCCTCTTCTTCAGTGCTTTCACCTCCTCTAATATCTCCCATAGATTGGTAATGATCATAAATCTTGTAGAAGGATCGGTACGGGAATTGATCTGTCAAATTTTCTTTGATCCACCCCTTTTCTTTAAATATCCAAACTAATCCTGCTTCAAAATTTCAAGTGTGATCAAAATTTTCTTTCATTCTCTAATCTAGGTGATCAAAAATGCACTTGAGATCTCCTACTGTATTCATAATACTCTAAAGTTCTATTTCATTTTTCTTCAATTTCTTCTCTAAAGCAAGTGAACTTCAAACTGCTGCTGTCATTAATTGATATGAAGCATGTGAAGAATTATCTATAATAGCATTTTGTGCTTCATTTCTATTACCAACATAATGTTCATCAATAGGAATCATAGGCTCCCATGGTAGTAAAACATTTTTCCAACATTCATATGGCGCTTGGGACTGACTGCAAATAAAAAAAATTGTTGAAGGATGCCCAAGTCCATAAATTGGCCCATTCATAATGGTTTCCATCACAAATTTAAATATAATTTAACCTATATCAGTAGATTTCTTCATTTGAATGTGATAGTTTAAAATAGCACTCTCCTTAGTGACTCTACTGATCTTCATATTAGGGAGTAATTTTGCACAAACAATGAAATGCCATTGTTTTGAAATTGGATTAAGTGATGAAGTAGGAAAACTAATATATCCTTCATCTCGTACTTCCCACATATCACTTTCATCCATCAGAAAATTATGAATATCTTGCATTAAACATAGCATAGGAATGAAATTTTCATAATGATAGATTGGAACATTTTTTATCATATACAATTCATTAATCCTCGCAGGAGTAAAAGGTACAACTTTATCTTGAATGAAGACAACTCTTTGGGTAATTCCACATAGATTTGCATAGAACTCTTCACTACAGGTATAACAACCACAACAGTAGTGTAACACAGAACTTTCCATCGTCTTTATAGAATGATGTTATCAACTAGAGCACTTGGATTGATCAACCCATGATTAACAAATCCTGTTTCCTTGATCAATCTCTTCTTCGTAATAATTTTATCGTATAATCTCTGCCCGTTGAAACTAATAAACTTCCTTCTATTAAAAACTCCATATCTTGAATTATTTTTAGAATTAGAAGCCATGAAATATGAAAATAAGAAGTTTCTAGGTGTCCTAGGTAGTTTTTAGGACTTTGAAAACACCTCCAGCGAAATCCTGCCAAAATCCGCCAAAAGTTGCAGGAACCGTCCAACCATCCTCGGCGCTGCCGGTGCTGAGATCAACTTCCTTGGGCACTGTCAGTGCCTAATCTGGCGTCGTCGATGCCAGTGTTCAAATTTTTGCAATTTTTTTCGTTTTTCATTCCATTAAATCTCAACTTTTTTCCAATACCAATATTAGGCATAATTTATATTAAATGTAATTGTGTTGGATTATTATCTACTAATATATAAGACACTTAACAGACTAAATAGTAATACATAAATATATAAGTATGGGTTGCCTCCCATAAAATGCTTGGTTTAATGTAGTCAGCCCGACATAAGATTTGCTTAGTTGGGTTGACTTAACATTAAAACTTCTTTAAAATGAGGTATGTGCCTTTCATAATAGTGTTTCAAATGATGCCCATTAACTTTAAAAATATTTCCACTGTTAGGACCTTTAATCACAGTTGTTCCATAATGATAGACTTTAATTTCTTTAAATGACCCTAACCATCTGGATTATAGTTTTCCTGGAAACAATCTCAATCTTCTATTATATAATAGAACTTCTTATCCAGGTTCAAATTTCTTCTGAATAATCTTCCTATCATGCCATATTTTTATTTTCTCTTTATTGATTTTTGCATTATCATTATGCTTCATTTCTAATCTCCTCAAGTTCATTGAGTTACAATAATCTTTTCTCACCAGCATCTTTTAGATTAAGAATAAATTTCTTGATAGCCCAAAATGCTTTATGCTCTAATTTTATAGGTAAGTGGCATGTTTTTCCAAATATCAATCTATATGGAGACATTCCTATAGGAGTCTTATAAGCAGTTTTATATGCTCATAATGTTTTGTCAAGTCTAGCAGACCAATCTAATTTATAAGGATTTACAACCTTTTCTAAAATGCGTTTAAATTCATGACTTGATATGTTTGCTAGACCACTAGTCTGAGGATGATAAGCAGTAGATAATTTATGCAAAATATCATTTTTCTTAGTTAATTTTTTGATTCACTTATTCGTGAAAGAAAATACTCTATCAGTAATAATTAATTTCGGCATTCCATATCTTGTAAAAATATTCTTAATTAAAAATTTAGAAACACTCCGAGCATCTCATAATCGGTACAAAAATAGCTTCAATCCATTTGGACATATAATCAACATCAAGTAATATATATAAGTTTCCAAATGAAGGCATAAATGGTCCCATAAAATCTAATCCCCAAAGATAAAAAATTTCAACTTCCAATGTGTAATTTAGAGGCATTTCATTTCTTCTAGATATATTGACATCTATCACACGTTTTAATATATTCATTAACATCCTTAAAAATAGTAAGCCAATAAAATCTAGCTTGTAAAATTTTATATGCACTTATATTTGTTCTGAAATGTCCTTCGACTTTAGAATCATGGCATTTTTTAATTATCTGTTGAATTTCATCATAAGGCAGATATCTTCTAATAATTAGATCTTCACATTGTTAATATAAATATTGGGTCATCACAAAAATAGTCTTTTGAATCATATATAAACTTCTTTAATTGTGGATTTTTATATGTAATTTACTATATCAGCGTACCACGGTACATCCATTTTATCAATACTATATAATTGTTCATCATGGAAATTTTCTAAAATTTCATTTGTAAAATTTGTTAATAATTCTATTTCTTTTCTAGATAAATGATCAGCTATTTAATTATCATTTCCCTTTCTATCAATCACAGTAAAATTAAACTCTTGCAATAGAAGTATCCATCTAATTAATCTTGGTTTAGCATCCTTTTCTTTGCATTAAATATTTAATAGCAGAATGATTTGTATGCACCATGCATTTAGCTCTAATTAAATAAGGTCTAAATTTATCAAAGGCATAAACAATAGCTAATAACTCTCTTTTTGTAGTAATATAATTAATTTGAGCCTCATTTAGAGTCTTTCTAGAATAATATATAACCTTAAAAACTTTATCGTGCTTTTGTCTCAATACAGCCCCAATAGCATAATCAATAGCATCACACATTATTTCAAATGGCTTTTCTCAGTTAGGTGGTACTATTATAGGTGTAGTTAATAATTTTTTCTTTAATAATTCAAATGCTTTTATGCCTTCTTCATTAAAATCAAATTTCGTATCTTTTTCTAAAAGTTGGCATAAAGACTTAATTATTTTTGAAAAGTTTTTTATATAGCGTATGTAGAAACCAGCATGTCCTAGAAAACTTCTCACCCCTTTAACACTAGTAGGTGGTGTTAATTTTTCTATAACTTGGATTTTTGCAATTTCTATTCCCATGCCTTTTTCAAAATTTTTATGCCCAAGTACAATACTCCCTGCAACCATAAATTGACATTTTTCCCAATTTAATACTAAATTGACTTTTTCACATACTTCTAGGACTTTTCTAAATTATTAAGGCATAATTCAAATGAAGTTCCAAATACAGAAAAACTGTCCATAAACACTTCCATTCCATGTTATATAAAATTACAAAAAATTGACATCATATATCTTTAAAATGTTGCACGTGCATTGCATAGTCCAAATGACATTATACGAAAAGCAAATGTTCCATATGGGCTTGTACATGTTGTTTTCTCTTGATCCTCTGGAGCAATTGGATTTTGGTGATAATCAGCATATCCATCTAAAAAATAATAATACTTATTCCTTGCCAATCTATCCAACATTTGATCTAGAAAGGGTAAAGGAAAGTGATCTTTCTGGTGGCCATATTTAATTTTCTATAGTAAATGCAAATTTGTCAACCAATTACTTGTCTTATTAGTATTAATTCATTTTTCTCGTTTTCTTTAACAGTAACTCCTCCTTTCTTCGAAACACAGTGAATTGGGCTTACCCAAACCCTATCTGAAATAGGATATATAATTCCTATGTCTAACAATTTTAAAATCTCCTTTTTAACAACTTCTTTCATTATCGAGTTTTATCTTCTTTGAGGATCAGCTTTACATTCATATTGTACATCTAATAAAATTCTGTCCATACAAATTGAAGGACTAATTCCTTTAATATCTGGTAAAGTCCATACAAAAGTCATTTTATACTTTTTCAACATTTCTATTAACTATTCTTCCTGAATTTCAGTTAACTTAATAGATATAATAATAGACATTGTAGATGATTCTCCTAAAAAATACATACTTTAAATGGGCAGGTAAATTTTTAATTCAAGTTTAGGTGGTTTTGAACTTGAGGAAATAAGATTATTATTATCATTTTCCGACAAGTCTAATGTTTTAAATTTTCCCTGAGTATAATCCAAATCTTCTTCTTTAACTTCATCTTCATTTTCAAAAATTTCTCCTTGTTTAAATTTATCTTCAAATTCTTTCTTAAACTGTTCATTACTTAAATACTCAGCTACTTCTATCCTAAAACATTCATTATCTTTTTCTATTACAGGATATTTCATTATGAGTGGTTTGTGTGCAAATCTTCCCAAAAATAACCAGGAACTCGACAATCATCATATTAAAAAAAAAAGAAATTAAATTTCATAAGTAGCAAAGCTGCTTACTTGTACTTCTCCATAATTCTCCTGGCTTCTTCTAAGCTCTCCTCTGCGCGTTTAAATTTATCTTCAAATTCTTTCTTAAACTGTTCATTACTTAAATACTCAGCTACTTCTATCCTAAAACATTCATTATCTTTTTCTATTACAGGATATTTCATAGCTTTTGCTATATTAAATTTTACTTTTTGATCATTAACTCTCATCATTAATTCTCCTTTTTGTTCAACTATTACAGTTCTTCTTGTTGCAAGAAAAGGTCTACCAAAAATAATAGGAATCTCTTTATCTTCCTCCATATCCAACACTATAAAGTCTACATGGAATAAATTTATCCACTTTGACTAGTACATCCTCTATAACTCATTTTGGATAAGTTATTGATCGGTTAGCTAACTGAAGAGTTACAGTAGTAGGGGAAATTTCTCCCAAATCTAAACATTTAAAGATCAATAAGGGCATAAGATTGATACTTGTTCCTAAATCACATAAAGACATTCCATAAAACTTTTCATCATTTGCACAAGGTATAGTAAAGCTACCAGGATTTTTTAATTTTTCACGAAGCTTTTTCTGAATAGTAGCACTACACTCTTCACTGAGTGCAACAGTCTCATGATCTGTGAACTTTCTTTTCTTATTTAGTATATCATTCATAAATTTTGCATAACTTAACATTTGTCCGAAAGCTTCAACAAATAGAATATTTATCATTAACTTCTTAAGGATTTCCAAAAATTTTGTAAATTTTTTATCTATATTCTTCTGCTTTAGTCTTTGAGGAAATAGATGAAATGGTTTTTCTACAAGAACCTGTGTTTGTTCATTTTCCTGTTGATCATTCTCCATTTCTTCCTTCTCTTCATGAACTCCAGTTTCTCTTTGGATCCTTGTTTACACATTATAATTGAATAGCTTTAATTTGCTCTTTATTTTGATCTTTTGGATTAACTTTCACAGTACTTGAAAGAATTTCAAAAGGTTGTTACTAAGTGCAGTCGCATTATGTCTTAATTGATTTTCAATATTACTAATAGAAGCCCCTTAATTCTGGATTTGATTTCCTATATTCAACATCACTTCTTCCATTGTCAACTTCTTTTCCTTAACATGTGGGTTAGGATTGGAGTTAAATCCTAGAGGATAATAAGGTCAAAAATTAGGATTTCCTTGATTTTTTAGATTTCCAGATAGATTCACCAAATTTTTATAATTATTCCAGCTAAAAGTAGGGTGATTTTTCCATCCAGGGCTAAAATAATTAGAATAGAGATAGTTATTTCGATTATTTTTAGCGTTTAAAGTTTCATAAGATTGTTGAGTATCAATAATCTGTCCTAGTGTATTTTCCTCTAAGGTTGGGGTATTTGAGAATAGTTCACTCCTACTTGATCAATCTTTTTAAAAATAACAGCAATTTGAGATGTTAAAATAGACATTGCATCAGAATCATGAATAATGGCTACTCTCTTAGGATTAACCCTTTCAGAGGGCCATTGAAAATTGTCAGTAGTCATTTCTTCAACTAAAGAATATGCTTCATCAAAAGGTTTTGACATTAATGATCCACTCGCAATAGCATCTATAATAGATCTTAATGATCCTACAAATCCTTCGTAAAAGGTTTGAATTATTAACCAATCTAGCAAGGCATGGTGTGGAAATTTTTTAAAAAGATCCTTAAATCTTTCCGAGGCTTTATATATTGATTCCCCTTTAAACTGACAAAAAATGTAATATCATTTTTAAGCTTAGCGATTTTTTAGGATGGAAAATTTTTAGCCAAGAGCTTTTCTGATAGTTCTCCCCACGTTCTAATAGATCCAGGTGCTAATAAATTTAACCAAGCCTTAGCTTTATCGCTTAATGAAAAAAAAAAGTCTAAGCCTAACAGCATCATTAGACACTCTGTCATATTTAAATGTAGCACAAATTTCAAGAAAACTAGCAAGATGTTAGTTAGAATCTTCAGTAGGTGATCTTCCAAATTAATTATTTTGTATCATTTAGATAGAAGTAGGTCTAAGCTCAAATGACTTAGCAGCAACATCAGGATTTTGAATAGTTAAATGAAATTCATCTGCTGTCGGATTTGCATAATCTTTTAATGGTCTTTATCGATTCTCATTTATTGGATTTTCAATATTATTCACCATTTCTTTCAAATTCTTAATTTCTCTTTGTTGTTTTCAATTTTTTCTAATAGTATGTTCTAATTCTGAATCGTAAGGTACTAAACCTTCTGATCCAATATTTCGCATAAATAAATAAAGCAAGCAAGGTAAAATTTCTTTAGAAGAAATAAACTCTTAAATAAACTTCTTTGTTTTTTTTTAATTTTTTTATTTTTTTTATGTTTATATATATA
>JXCR01145488.1:40307-104779 GCA_002079205.1 Phalaenopsis hybrid cultivar | reverse complement strand
AGAGAGTATATATATATATATATATATATATATATTATAAGCAATGAATAATGTGATTTTATGAAAGTATACGTATCGTTATCAAGTAATAATGGACTTTTTATTTAAGCCCCAAATATAGATCCTACGGGGAAAGTAAGTTAGCAATGATAAATTTTTATAGAAAATTTATAGAAAATAAAATGAAATAACTGTTACTAATTTTGAATGTTGAGATTTTAACCAAACTAAATTACTTAGGTATTAGCAAAAATGGAAATGCAACTTTTAAATATTAAATACTAATCTAAGAACTATGTTTATGTAATGAAAATTTCTTATGTGAAAAAGCATCCTTCCCACTACAACAAAATTCTGGTGAAATGAGATGAGATAAATGTTTTTAATATGTATTGTCAAATAGGAGCAATTTTAATTCTCTACCCTGATACAGTGCATAGAAAATCATTAGCTAATCTTAGGTTTAGTTACTAAATCTGTGGCTAGGCTAGGAGGATACCGACTCCCACTCCATAGCTCCCACTTCCCTTCACATGAAGGCTAACACTCGCCTTAGTTTTTAAACACTATAACCAATTTTGGGATTTTAGTCTGTGACCCTAAAGATTCTCTAATTTTACACCCAATAACGAATATTTCCCTATTTATTTCCAATTAATTTCATGAACAAATTTCTCCTTTGTGAAATCAAATGTGATCCTCACTCTGTTTAAGAACTCATACACCATTTCTTGGATCATATGTTTCAAAAATATATTATAACAAATCAATTGGCCACACAAAAAAGTAAAATAAATTTAGAATTGAAAAATCATCACAATTAATTTTATATTTTAACTATGACACGTTCATTTTATCTCTTCATTTCACCAAATCTCAGAGTAGGGGGAAAGATAGAGGGAACTACTCAGACTTCATGAGAAAGATACGACAAAACAAAAATTTCATATATAAAATAAAGTTCATACAAAACTAAATAAACAAACTAACTTATCTGGAACTCTTTCTCAAAGCAATGCAGGAAGAAGAATACTCTCACTTTTCTCCTTCTCCAACACTCTTATAGAAAGTTTCACACTAAATCTCACAACAAAATCTCTACACTATGAAAACAAAATTACAAATTGACTCCAATATGGTAGTGGAATTGAATGATGTGGAGCAAAAAATGAACGTAGAGGAGTGAAAAACATAGAGGAGCCCATTTTTTGATGAAATATGGCCCCAAATAGAGCCCAAGGTTTGTTCTCCAAGAGGTACCTACAAAAAATATTAAAAAAATCATCTAAATACATTGAACCTTCTAGAAACGTGGTCTGTACCGCCTTTGACGCCGTTAGCGCTGGTGTCGTGTCGTCGATGCTGAGTAAAAATCTCTATCATTAAATTATTTTGTGCCATCGACATTAACCTCGGCGCTGTCGATGCTGAGCATTTCTTTAAAAACAAAATTTTAACTCTAAATTTCATCCTTTTTTGCTTTCTTTTTTTCTTTAAGCCCTAAAAATCAACAACCTACAAAAAACATCAAAATACCTTTCATTAAAGTGCAATATCACCAAAAATGAGTATAAATTATGGGTCTAAAAATGCATATACTTTTGGTGTATCACTCAACTAGAAGGAAATCTCTCACCAGGCTCACTAGGGGGCCAGCAAAGTCCTTTCACCATGATTAACTTACTCTGTAGGAATATAAGGGGGATTGCACACACCCGTTCTCTAAAAAGGCTACAATACTTATACAGAAAACACAAATTATGGTGTATGGCCATTTTGGAGCCTATGGCTCATCATTATCCCCAAAAACTCTTCAAAATTTTCCTTAGTTTTGAACCATTTCCTAATAGTAATAATAAAATTGGTTATTCTATAGAGTGGAGCTGAAATGTTCCATCCTACAAGTTCATCAACAACTACTTCATTTCTCTTTTGATTTGGTAGGTCACTTTGGTATGGCTACCTTAGTGTATGTTGGGTGCACTAGAATTGCTAGATAGGAGCTATGGCAGGAACTAAACAACATAAACCAAATTGTTGTTGATAGACGACTGATGGGGGGGTGACTTTAACTGCCTTGCCTCCCCCTCTGAAAAGAAAAGAGGTAGGCCTCCTAATCACTAAATAATGAATACATTCAATGAAATTATTTAAGATTAAAAGTTGTTTGATCTGGGATACATTGGTCTTGAATTCACCTAGAGAAGGGGCAAACTATGGGAGAGGCTAGACAGATTCTTTGCTAATGATAACTAGATATAGAATTTCATCAATACAACTATCACCTACCTCAACTTTACAAGCTCTGATCACATACCACTTCTTATTACTGTTGCCGCATCTCAAAATCAAGGCAAAGCTCTTTTCATATACTTAAATTTGTGGTCTACCCATGAAGTTTTCCTATCCACTATTTCTACACATTGAAGAGACATTAATCATCACAACCGCTTAAGTAGATTATGAAACCTACAAGAAAAAGTTGGGAAGGCTTTAAACCAATGGAATTGGAACACATTTAGCAATATACTAGCTGGAGTTGAGAAAGTTGAAAGAGACCTCGTAGCTATAGAGGTACTGACAGCTAATGGACTTGCTAAAGAAGATTTTTCCCAAAATTTTGTATGTGTAAAATTAATAAAGTTGACACCGCTTTGCAGCAATGCCAAAAACAAGATTCGCTTTTTATGAATAAAAATTTGAAGCAATTTATGTTGGGATCCTACGTAATTATAAATATCGTTATCATGTAATACAGGAGTTTCTGTTTTAGCCCCAAATATTGATCCCACGAGGAAGGTGTAAATCCGTAATGGAAATTTAAATCAAGAAATTCACAACAATAAATAAAATCTACTACACTAATTTTAAATTTTTAGGGTGCTATCAAGACTAAATTACCAACTACTACTGAAACTATAAAGTAAAGCTAAGCAAAAAACTACCAAACTATATTTTTCTGATTAAGTTATCTAATATGAGATAGCATCTTTCCCACTACAATGACTTTTTGGTTAAATAAGAGAGATAAATGTATTTACCATGTCTTGTGCCAAATAGGAGCAATTTTAATTCTCTACCCTCAGTCAAGTGTTATAAAGAATCATTGGCTAATCTTAAGTTTAGTCTCCAAATCTATGGTTAGGAACAAGACATAAGGGAATCCCTTGTAGCTCCTCTTAGGCTCTTTCTCTCTTTACAAGACTCTTAATTCTTTCTTCCAAGATGTAGGTAAGAATAAATCTCTCACTTATCTCCATATCCAACAACACTTAGGAGAAATCATACTTAGACTCACCACACTACACAATACACACAATGGAACACAAAAGAAAACTCAATGACAAACTAGCTGACTCTTTTTCTGATCAATTTCTACTCTATTAGAGCATAATGTCGAATTTCTAAGAGGTGTATCAAATAAATCTTAAAAAAGTGTCAAAATTTGTTGAATCTTTGAGATTTTTTCCCTGCACTAACTTCAGCGCCATCGGCGCCCACGATGGCGTCGTCGGTGCCCGTGGCCCAATATTAATTTGGTTCTCTCTATCAAATGGTACCGTTGGCACGCAGAGTGGCATTTTTGGTGCGCCCATTATTCTTGACTCCTTCCTTCTTTCTAGCATCGTTGGCATCCATGTTGGCTCCGTTGACACTTAGTATTTCTCTCCAAAACACCATTTTGACTTCAAATTCCATCATTTTTGCTTCACTTTTTCTTCAAGTGCTAAAAATCATCAACATGCAATAAAACATGAAAAATACCTTCTTTTAAGGTACAATATCATAACAAATGAGTATAAAATATAGGTCTAAAAATGCATATATTTTTGGTGCATCAAAATTCCCCAAACATAAATGTTATTTGTCCTCAAGTAAATCCTTCACTACATAAAAATATGACTTATAGTAAAGAGTTTAGATTATATATTTCCATATTTTGTTCTACTAAACATCATAGCATAACTTAAGAAAACTTTAAAACAACTCAAGTTAATAATAAAGGAAAAAGAATATTTAGCAGTTAAGTCTAAGATTTCTTATTCTCTATTCTTTTCAAGGAAAATTGGAAATTATCATATTAAAACCACTTAGAATATCCATATGAAAAAGAACTTCATGAAAACCTTACTAGTAGATATGCTAATACTTAAATACAATTTTAGAGAATGTAGCTAAGCCTTCTTTCTTTAGTTGATTGAAGTGAAGCCAATTTTTTATTAGGCATCTCCTCAAGCTTCTCCTCACACATTTTTCTTTTATTTTCTTACTCTTTTTCTCTTTTCTTATTACCTTTCTTCTTTTGTTTTTTCTTTTTCATGTAAGGATTATATAGATAGCCGTTAACAATTTTGAACTTTGCCATCATCTTCTTAAAGTTAAAAAACATTTCACATTCCTTCACTTTATAAATTCATCTTAGTTGTGAAGATTTTTTATAAAGTTTCAATCTATTCTTTTTCCATGAAACTCTAAGATTATCAATACTTCAAAAGTACAAATTCTTTTACTTAAAATGGAAAAACATAGTCTTATCCTCTCATAACAAAGACCTTAATCTCTAGAATTAACCTTTATCATTGAAATTTTTTACTTAAGCTTACTATAAATTTAGAAACACAAATATAGTTATCTAAAGTTGGGCTCTACTTCGACAGGTCATGTTAAATTAAAAATTTTTAAAATAAAGCTAATTGAGCACAAAAAAAATTAAGTTTCTTTTATGAAAAAGAAATTTTTATTCCCCCCAAAACTTAAATTTTTTAAGAAAATTAAGGATGAAAAATTGAAAATACAGGGTTAAAGAAAACAATTAGTACATAAAAAAAAGAATTACCTATTGAAGGTTTTGATTTTGAAACTTAACTCTCAATTGTTACAGGTGCTAATATGAAACACTATAAGACTTAAAAGCTTAAATATCACATAATATATATACAAAATATTTGCTAAGAAAGAGTTAACTAAAAATAAACACAACAAAGTACTAAAACTGAACAACAGTTCTAAAATAAATTTCAATTCAAAAATAGCTCTACAGATTATAGTTCACAACAGAACAATCAATACAAAGCAAAGTATCACACTCAACAAACTAAACAATAACAACAACAAAGTGCAAAAAATTATAAAATCAAGATCAGAACTATTACTAAGAAGACATCTTCACTATTCTTCTTCTTCTTCTTCTTCTTTTTCTTCTTGTATATCAATGTTTTGCTGTTGATAAGGGGTAAATATAAGGTGACTAGGAAATTTGTTCTGAGTGGCAACCCCTCATGTATCTAACAATGGCATCTTCATATGCAGTATCATATTAAAACTTTTGTTTTGTTAAATTATCATTATATGCATTACTGACCTCCAAATTTTCAATCATGTTTTCTATCCTCAATATATCTCCTTGTTGGATCATCATCTGTTCCATTAGTTCATGGAGAGTAGGGGTACTAGAAGTAGAAGGAATATCTTTACTCATACTTCCTATTCTCCATCCAACATGAGATTCATTGGTTTTAATATTTTCTCGCCCCAATATGTTTAAGGGGCTCATTCCTTTCCACATAAATTGTAAAATCAACTTCTGAGTTCTCACATAATGTGAAAATCAGAGAAAAGTGTCCTAATCCACCAGTCATTTGACCTAGAGCATAAGAATGAATGTTCTTATAGATTATAGAGCCAACATCTAGACAATCCATCTGTTGGTAACTTCGCTAGGGTGGTTCGTATGTATCATTCTGGCAAATATAAATTAATGATACGCCATGGATACTACATTTAACATAGAAGCAAGGAAATTCACCTTAACATTATTATTCCACTTCCTAGCTTCTCTTCCATCATTAAGAAATGAAACAACTTCATCCAAAGCAAAGCGCATGCTGGTCTCGGGTCTCGGGCGCCGTCGGCGCCCATGCTGGCGCCAGTGCCAAAAATATTTAATTTTCAATATTTTTGCACATCAGTTATTTTTAATTCACTTCAACATCTCTTTAGTCTCTTTAAACAATAATATTCATCCTTAAATAGTTCACAAACAAGTTTTTTACAAGCAACACAAAACTAATTTTTATATATGAAATTCCAAACTTTTACAAAAATAGATTTTTAATTACACTAACATATACATAAAGCAAATCACACTATAATTCGACATTGAAATCAAGCCACAGCAGTACAATGCTGAAAACTAAATTATACATACATTTAAAGTGATAGGAGTTTCAAAGCAAAGCAAATCCAACACAAATACATTAAAAACATAATTAATTTTATATAATGGAAAGTCTAACTTATTCAATTACTCCTCTTCATCTTTAGTACAATCTCCTCCTCTAATAGCTCCCATAAACTGGTATGTCGGTGCTATTTATTTTAGAAGGAGTTGCCCGTAAGAAGCTGTCGGTCACCGACATTAAAATCCCGTCGCCCGCTTCAGAAGGACGTTTTAATTTACATATATATCTAGTTTAGAAAATATAAAATCAAACTTACCCCATATTTTCATAGTTTAAATGGAAGAGCATTATACCTCAACTCCTGTATCTATCCCGAATGATAAACACAAAACTTAAGGATGAGGGTCGATCAAATAAACTAAGGAATATATGACATCCATTTGGTCTGCGAAACCTTTGTATTTACCGACAAGTTCCCTTATTTAATATAAATAATTAAATAANAAGCTGGGTTCGGACATGCTTCCTATAAGGGCAAGCCCCTATATTTAATTACATCTTAAATGACCAAAGTCAACTAAGAAGACTCTCGATAAAAATCGGGAAATATTATCTTCAAGGAGTTTCAAAGGGTAGGAATTTTCAATGAGATCCGACGTAGAGGTGTGCAAAGGGGATTGGTTCAAATTTGGAACATTTTGTTGTAGAGTCCAACGGAGGAAGAACTAGGGGATGTCATGGATCCAGAGGAGAACCTCGGTGACTTCCTAAGCTATCCTAATGTTTGGCTTCATTTCTGAGGAGAAATATTTAGGTGTTTCATCCTGCCAATTTTGTTAGTTAGGGCTTGCATTCGTGTGAAACGATCACACAAATAGCCTGGAAGATATGAGGATTTAGGTCGTGATAAACGACAACCTTGAAATTCTAAGATGAGTTAGGGCTTATATTGTATAGCAGGGCTATGCAAAGGCCTAAAGATAAGGTAAGGATTTACGTTGCATAAGAAAGCAACATTGAAGTCCTATCGCTTTGTTGTTTAATTCTAAGGAAGGAAGATTGGTTTAGCTGGGGAGGACAGATTTTGCTGTTGAAGTTGGCCATGCTGCCCACCATGCTAGCTCCAAGATCCTTGTTGCGACAAGGTTGAGTTTCTAGTGTGTCAAGTTATGATGTCAAATCAGGTGGCCCTAGGTTGAAGTTCTTAAATGTTATGGGGGCATGTTAAAGTTGATTAGAGCGACACCGGATAGGATCATATGGTTCCCTCGTTCTGGCACAATAATTTTCTATTGGATTCACTTGGTCCAAATAAATTTACTAAACTCAACTTAATGAGTTTCATAATTTCATTTAGACTGTGGGAAGCCTCGTTAGCAACCGAAGGTTACCTCCTCTAAGGGATTCTCGATAGAGACATCTTAATTTAGTTGAAGTTGTAGTTTTATGTGATGTTTGTGATTAAATTTTGATTTCATTTAAACCATTGGAAGCCTCGTTAGCAACCGTAGGTTACCTCCTCCGAGGGATTCCCGATCATCAAGACTGTGGGAAGCCTCGTTAGCAACCGTAGGTTACCTCCTCTGAGGGATTCTCGATCATCAGATAGAGACGTCTTAATTTAGTTGCAATTGTAGTTTTGTGTGATGTTTGTGATTAAATTTTGAGCTGTTTTATATTTAAATTTAGTTGAAGTTGTGGTTTTGTGTGATGTTTGTGATTAAATTTTAAGTTGTTTTATATTTCGAATAGTTGAAGTTGTAGTTTTGTGTGATGTTTGTGATTAAATTTTGAGTTGTTTTATATTTTTAGTTGCAATTGTAGTTTTGTGTGATGTTTGTGATTAAATTTTGAGTTGTTTTATATTTTGAAGGTTGTGGCGGTGAATTTTATCTTGGANCTTCCTATAAGGGCAAGCCCCTATAGTTAATTACATCTTAAATGACCAAAGTCACCTAAGAAGACTCTCAATGAAAATCAAGAAATATTATCTTTAAGGAGCTTCAAAGGGTAGGACTTTTCAATGAGATCGGACGTAGAGGTGTGAAAGGGGATTGACTTAAATTTGGAACATTTTGTTATGGAGTCCAAAGGAGGAAGAATTAAGGGATGTCATGGATCCAGAGGAGAACCTCGGTGACTTCCCAAGTTGTCCTAATGTTTGACTTTAGTTTTGAGGAGAAATATTTAGGTGTTTCATCTTGTCAATTTTATTTGTTAGGGCTTACATTCGTGTGAAACGATCACACAAATAGCCTAGAAGAAGGGAGGCTTTAGGTCATGCTGGATGACAACCTCAGAATCCTAAGACAAGTTAGGGATTATAATATATAGCAAGGCTATACAAAAGCCTAAATATAAGATGAGGATTTACGTTGCATAAGCAAGCAATCTTGAATTCTTATGGCTTTGTTATTTATATATAGTGAAGGAAGATTGGTTTAGCTGGGGAAGACAAGTTTTGTTGCGGAAGATGGTCATGCTGCCCACCATGCTAGCAGCAAGCTCCTTGCCACAACGAGTTTAAGTTTTCTAGTGTGTCAAGTTATGATATCAAATCAGGTGGCCCTAAGGTTGAAGTTCCTTAAATTTTATGGGGGCATATTAAAGTTGATTAGAGCGACACCACTTAAGATCCTACGATTCCCTCATTCCGGCACCGCTATTTTCTATTGGATTCACTTTTACTAAACTCAATTTAATGAGTTTTATAATTTCATTTTGACCGTTGGAAGCCTCGTTAGCAACCGTAAGTTACCACCTCTGAGGGATTCCCGATCATCCTATAGAGATGTCTTAATTTAGTTGAAGTTGTAGTTTTGTGTGATGTTTTTAATTAAATTTTGAGTTATTTTATATTTTGAATGTTGTGGGGGTGAATTTTATCTTGGTTGATTTTAGTTTTGGTTTTGGTTTTTTGGCTATCCTGAAAGTTTTAGTTTTCATGCAGGGTGGCATTTGTTAGCATGCAAATTTGCAGGTATAAAAGTACAGTATGAAAGTACAAGAAAAATAATGCTGAAAATGGTAAAAGCGTACCTGACGAGTCTTCTCGTTCCACCACCTGAAACTCAAAAGGCATGTTAAGGTAGCTTTAATGAAATAGGGAAGTAGAACTTTGATGACCTATCTAAACCTAGGCCATATCTTGGTGGGTCCTTAGAAGTTTAATTAAGGATGATGTTGCCAAGAAAAATATATTAAGTTTAGTAGATCTCTGAGGTATCCAACAGATCTAGAAAAAGAAGAAGGTTCGTGCTACTCTCTTGGTGCCTGGTGGAAGATCCCGAGTTCTTTTAAACTTACTATGTTGCTTAATAATTCATCCTGTAAAACACCCTAATGCTCAATGAACATTGATGCAATGATTACCACTAAGAGTGAGGTAATTATCATCTGTAATTTAATTTTGAAAATTATTGGGGTGAAGACCCTTAAAGAGGCAAGTTAGTATTTTTGGAACACTTAGCCAAATTTTGGTTATAATTGGGCTTGTACTGTTTGAAAGGTGTTTTAATTTTAAATGATGTTTACTTTTCTAATCCCTATTTAAATGAAACATGATTTAGCCTAAGTCACTACTAAGACCTTAAGATTTAGTTGAGTGTCTTATTTAGATTTCAAAAGGATAAGCTTTAGGTGTTCACAATTCATGATTTGAATATTATTTGAAAATCAAAATAGGGTTATTAAATTGATTAATTATTGACTTCAAAAGTCATACCCCTAAGGCCTAGGTTCATTTTATTTTAATAAACTTCCAAATTTTAATAATTTAGAAATTTATTAACTTATCTTGTTCAATTGAGAAAGTGAGGTTGGTTTCTACCAATTAATCCCTTATGTTTCAAACATCCAAATTAAGATCAGAGGTTACTTATTTCCCTCTTTAAATTAAGCCTAAATGTTAATTAAGGCTAAACTTCCAAAATTACATGTTTGCACCTAAGGCTCTAACACCTCATAAATTGTCAGATTCAATTCAAATAACTTTGAAATTTTTATCCTACCTCATTCATGGGTCAATTAAGAGTTCAGAGGAGAAACTGTTATTTTTCAAGATTTAATTTAATTTAAATAATTATTTTCAGGTAAAAAATAGGATTTTCCAAAGAAAATTTCTAACTTGATCAAGGTAAATCCTAATCCCTTATAATTTTTACTGGAGGTAGACCTAGACTAGAGAAGCCTTTGGACCAAATTTCAAGATTTTTTAAGTTTTATTTAATTATTAAGAATTATTTTAAGTTCTGGGGTTTTTGTTGAATATAAAATATTTTAAATGGGCAAAATTAAGTTCTATATTTTTGAAAAATCTCCGAAAAGTCACAGAACTCAGAGGAGGAGATTTTATATTTTTTTAAATTTTATTTGATTAAGTTTTATATTTTAAGAAAATCTCCCTAAGGCCAGAGAACTCAGAGGAGAAGATTTTATATTTTTTTGAATTTTAATTGATTTATTGGAATTATTTTTATGAAAACACATTTTTATCCTTTAAAAATCATTTTCAAGCTTTAAAATACAATATCTTTATTTAGAAAATAAGCAAAAATATTCCAATTGTTCCTAATTATTTAGGAAATAATTTAGAACATTTCCATGAATTTTATTTTTTTTGTGATTTTTAGGGATTTTTAATTATTTAAACATTTAAAATAGGTTAAAAATCAAGTTTTTATTTTAAATATCATTTTATTTTTAGAAAATACACCTCATCATAGAGAACTCAAAAAATAAGTTTTTATAAATTTTTGAGTTAAATTTTGATTTTTAAAAAAATCATTTAATTGCCAAAATGATATTTATTTTTTTAAAAACAACTTAAGTTATCAAATGAACTCAAAATACTTTGAAATTTTTATGGTGAGTTCTCTGGATCTTAAATAACAGTGGAGATTAAAAATCAAGTCATTTTATTGTTTGTGTTTTTCAAAATAAATTATCTTAGTGATTTAGCGTTTGTAAAAATTAGGTGTATTTTGAATGACTTGGCTCATGAGAAATTTTCCTAAAGGTTCTTTGATCATAATAAACCTTCCAAAATTTTCTTGGATTTTTGTAAGTAACATGCTAATTTCCATGATTATTTCAAGCAAATAATACAAATAAACTTGAAAAATGTTATCCTTTATCTAGGGACTTCCTCTGACTTTAGATAAATCAAAGAATGTTCTCCTTGACAAAGGCTACAACATGTCAATAATTCAAGCTATGGAGAAAAGCCTACATGGATAGAGAATCAAAAAATTCAAATCAGTGTTTAATTAATTAAGAATAAAATATGCATTACATGGACTTAAAATTATTTACACATTATTCTCCTCTGTTCACTGACCAAGAGGGTATTTTTATTTTATTTCTGTGATTTTTCTACAATAAGAAATGAATTTTTTAAGCTAGGGGTATTTAAATAAATAGGAAAAATCCCAATTTATCTGACTCGGCCTGCGGTTTATGTTCTAAAGCGCTACCCGGCTCGATCTCCTTCCTCCATTCGATACACGCTTGATCCAACGACTCCCCATCATCGTCCCCGATGGAGTGATCCCGTGACCGTCCACACTAAAACCTTAAGATCTCGACCTAAACTCAACCAAAACACTTCGGGTTTGATTTTATGGAGTCGTCTAAGTAAGACAAACACATTCATATGGTAATCATGCAATTAAATTATGCCTAATTAAGTGAAGAATAAAAATAGGCTCGGGAGGGCGAGAAGTTTTATACCTTTTCTCTGAGAAGTGAAGTATTGATTAGAGAGTCTTGGCACGTTCATTATGATTTAAAGAGGCTAGGGATTGAGTCTTTGGTCTTGGTGTGATGCCTAGATATGATTTCGATAATGGCCAACTTTGAGTGTTGGTCTAGAGCTATGGTAGAGGCTCTATGAGAGGGTAATTTGATGGAGCTTTAGCTCCTTTCACCTTTGTGAAGGTGTAGGTGAGTTTAATTAGAGTTTAGTGGACTGTGGAGGTGTGGAGAGTTTTGTCCTGTCTTCGGCAAGATTTTGAGCTCAAAAATTGGGCTCTGGCGGGTTCAGGGCAATGTGATGGTTGGGCTACACTGAGGAGGTCTCAAAGAGGCTTTGGGATCAATTTGGGGAAGTCTCTTAGAGTAATTTTCAGCTCTCCCTCTATGGCTGCGGAGGGGAGCATTTTATAAAAATGGTCTTAGGCTTGCTGCCATGGCCAATTGAGGGGTGAAATGTGTTGCCTAGGTGAAGGGCAGAGAGGCTCTATGCTTTGATTTGGATGATGTGACCTCTAGGTTTGAATTGGGTTTAATCTCATAGGGGTGGCTCTCGGTTTAGCCATTTTTTGGCCACCAGGCTGGCTGGCCGGCCAGGTGGAGGTGGCTAGGAGCTGAGGGAACCCAGAGGAATATGTCACAGAAATTTAATGATTTTACGCTTTATTTTGGTAAGGGTATCTTAAGCATGTACATTTTTGGGAATAAAATCTCTTAATTAGGGGGAATTTTAGTCCATGGCTTAGTTTAGGTGGTTAGATGGGTTTTGGCTCAGTCTTAAGGTCTAATCAATGGCTGAGGTGGAGTTAATTTGTTGGATTTGGGGTGGTTAGGCCATCTTTAATGCATAGGTTCAATGTGGGTTCAAGTGATCAAAGTTTGGGTTTGGAAAAGGTTAGCCATGTTAATTGGCCTAACTAATTGATCAACATTGTGTAAATAAATGTTATGAAGATTTTTGGTGAAGGGTTGAAGTGATTTTGAGTTCAATTGGTAGGTCAATTTGAAGGATTTCTGGAATTTGTTCAATTCAGGGATGTTGGGTTAGACATGGGTTTAGGTTTGGTTAGCCTTGGGCTAAGTCCAAATTTAATAGCTCAAATGATTAAGGAAGGTGTTGTGAAGATTTTTCATAAAGGGATGGAGTGGAAATTTTGGGGCTAAGGCCCTCAATTTGGTGAAACTTGAGGACATGGCCAATTTGGGGCATACTTGGGACTTTTGGACTTAAGTTGAAATAAAATGAAATTGAGATCTTACAATGGCCAATTGAAGGTCAATTTTTATGTATGGGGATGTTATGAAGATTTTTCAACACAAATTGTGGCCAATTGAGTGGGTTATGGGTTCAATTTGGTGGAACCAAGCATAGGGCCAAAATTGGGTTTTTGGTTTAAATCAAAATTGGGTCCAAATGATGGACTAATTGAGCTTGGATTTGGTCTAGATTGGTCACATCAAGGGTTAGTTTGAGTTTATAATGGAAATTGGGGTAAATTGAGACCAATTGGCTAGACATTTGAGGTAATTTGGGGAAAATATGGGCCTTTAGAGAGCAATTTAGGGGCTTTGATCAAAGATTATCAAATTGGCAAAATTTGGTCATATGATAGTTGAGAAAAATGGCACTAAGAATATTTGGGATGTTTTGGGAATTTTTGAGATTTTTTGGAATTTTTGGAATTTTTGGCTAAGGAGGGGTATTTTGGTAATTTGGCAGATTTTGGTGATTTTGGGTAGTTTGGGTGTTTTCAAGGTTTTTGAAATGATTTTTGAATGAACTTGGGTATTTTGGGTAAATTTTGGAATTTTTGCCAAATTAGGGGTCCTGAGGGTATCTAGGTAATTTTGGGGAACTTAGGAGCAAAAGGGTCGGTTGAGTATCTTGGTAGAGTTGGAGTACCAAGCACCATTAATAAGCCATGGACCAATGGAAACACCATTTTGAGTCCTCTATGTAGTGGTTTTAGCCAACCCTAGCCTAGGGCTAATGGGTTTAAGGGAACCACCTACAAGAGTCTCCCAAAAGTATCAAGGGACCAAAGCCTAGAAGTTCTGGGTTTAGGGTACTGAGTGAATGTGAGTGCAAGTGATTGTAAGTGAGTGGCTTAGCCCTAGACCAACACCCAAGGTCAACCCTATGGTCCACCAGTCCTAATGGCTTCTCATCTTGAGTTCCCTCATAGTGACCCCACCTACTAAGTGATAGAGGTTAGGACCAATACATGAAACTTCAAGTTGGGTAAAGAAGAGTGTAGAATTTCTAATGGTGAGGGTTCCTTGTCTAGTTTTCTATGAATAGTCAATAGGAAAGCCCTATGGCTAGACCTTGGGCTACTAAAGAGGAAAAACTAAACCTCAACCAAAAGTGAGGTCAACAAATGGACCCCTAATAGGTGTGGTGTGTTGGGCAAGCACACCGCACGTATTGGCGTTGACCGACGAGACCAAAAAAACCAATACAAACTCTTAAGTCAACAGAACCGTAAGTATGTGTAGGGTTGTGTGTGTGAATTGTTTCTGCTGGGGAATTAACAGGTGATTGTCTTATTGAAATCAAGGAGTAAGGATTCTCGCAGGGGATCAGAGAGTGAATTTTGAGTTATGAAATTTCAGGTATTTATAAGGAATGGGAATCAGTGTGTAGGTGATCACTTCGAAGATTGAGAGTAGAATTCCACATTGGGGGTCTTATTCCTATCTTAAAACGTGTGAGTAGAGAATTGGATGCCATTGAGGGGACATACACCAATCTCAAAGAGGTTGGTAGAGAATTGGAAGCCGTGGAGGGGACTTACACCAATCCCGAAAGGTGTTGAGAATAGGATGCGGTGTTCCATAAAGGGGAGTCCTACTCCTATCTCAAAGATGTAGGTAGAGAATTAGAAGTCGTGGAGGGGACTTACACCAATCTCGAAAAGGTGTTGAGAGTAGGATGCGATGTTCCATAAAGGGGAGTCTTACACCTATATCAAAGATGTAGGTAGAGAATTTGAGATCATGGAGGGGACTTACACCAATCTTGAAAGGTGTTGAGAATAGGATGTGATGTTCCATAAAGGGGAGTCTTAATCCTATCTCAAAGATGTTGGTAAAGAATTGGAAGTCGTGGAGGGTGCGATGTTCCATAAAGGGTAGTCTTACTCCTAGCTCGAAGATGTAGATAGATAATTGGAAGCCATGGAGGGGACTTACACCAATCTTGAAAGTTGTTTAGAATTGCATGCGATGTTCCATAAAGGGGAGTGTTACTCCTATCTCGAAGATGTAGGTAGAGAATTGGAAGACGTGGAGCGGACTTACACTAATCTCTAAAGGTGTTGAGAATAGGATGTGATGTTCTATAAAGGGGAGTCTTACTCCTATATCAAAGATGTAGGTAGAGAATTGGAAGTCGTGGAGGGGACTTACACCAATCTCTAAAAGGTGTTAAGAATAGGATGTGATGTTCCATAAAGGGGAGTCCTACTCCTATCTCAAAGATGTAGGTAGAGAATTAGAAGCCATGGAGGGGACTTACACAAATCTCAAAAGGTGTTGATAATAGGATGTGATGTTCCATAATGGGGAGTCTTACTCCTATCACGAAGATGTAGGTAGAGAAATGGATGCCGTGGAGGGGACTTACACCAATCTCAAAAGGTGTTGAGAATAGAATGTGATGTTCCATAAAAGAGAGTCCTACACCTATCTCGAAGATGTAGATAGAGAATTGGAAGCCATGGTGGGGACTTACACCAATCTTGAAAGGTGTTGAGAATAGGTTATGATGTTCCATAAAGGGGAGTCTTACTCCTATCTCAAAGATGTAGGTAAAGAATTGGAAGCCGAGGAGGGTGCGATGTTCCATTAAGGGGAGTCTTACTCCTATCTCGAAGATGTAGGTAGATAATTAGAAGCCGTGGAGGGGACTTACACAAATCTCGAAAGTTGTTGAGAATAGGATGCGATGTTCCATAAAGGTGATTCTTACTCCTAGCTCGAAGATGTAAGTATTGAATTGGAAGACGTCGATGGGACTTACACCAATCTCGAAAGGTGTTGAGAATATGATGCGATGTTCTATAAAGGGGAGTCTTACTCCTATCTCAAAGATGTAGGTAGATAATTGAAAGTCGTGGAGGGGACTTACACCAATCTCGAAAGGTGTTTTCAATAGGATGCGATGTTCCATAAAAAGGATTCTTACTCCTATCTCAATGATGTAGGTAGAGAATTGGAAGCCGTGGAGGGGACTTACACCAGTCTCAAAAAGGTGTTGAGAATAGGATGTGATGTTCCACAAAAGGGAGTCTTACTCCTATCTTGAAGATGTACGTAGAGAATCGGAAGCCGTGCAGGGGACTTACACCCATCTCGAAAGGTGTTGAGAAAAGGATGCGATGTTCCATAAAGGGGAGTCTTACTCCTATCTCAAAGACGTAGGTAGAGAATTGGAAGCCGTGGAGGGGACTTACACCAATCTCAAAAGGTGTTGAGAATAGGATGCGATGTTCCATAATGGGGAGTCTTACTCCTATCTCAAAGTTGTAGGTAGAGAATTGGAAGCCGTGGAGGGGACTTACACCAATCTCAAAAGGTGTTGAGCATAGAATGCGATGTTCCATAAAGGGGAGTCCTACACTTATCTCAAAGTTGTAGGTAGAGAATTGGAAGCCGTGGAGGGGACTTACACCAATCTTGAAAGGTGTTGAGAATAGGATGTGATGTTCCATAAAGGGGAGTGTTACGCCTATCTCAAAGATGTAGGTAAGGAATTGGAAGCCGTGGAGGGTGCGATGTTCCGTAAAGGGGAGTCTTACTCCTATCTCAAAGATGTAGGTATATAATTGGAAGCCATGAAGGGGACTTACACCAATCTTGAGAGTTGTTGAGAATAGGTTGTGATGTTCCATAAAGGGGAGTCTTACTCCTATCTCAAAGATGTAAGTATACAATTGGAAGACGTTGAGGGGACTTACCACAATCTCGAATGGTGTTGAGAATAGGATGCGATGTTCTATAAAGGGGAGTCTTACACCTATCTTAAAGATGTAGGTAGAGAATTGGAAGCCGTGGAGGGGACTTACACCAATCTCAAAAAGCTGTTGAGTATAGGATGCGATGTTCCAAAAAGGGGAGTCCTACTCCTATCTCGAAGATGTAGGTAGAGAATTGGAAGCCGTGAAGGGGACTTACACCAATCTTAAAAGGTGTTGAGAATAGGATGCGATGTTCCATAATGGGGAGTCTTACTCCTATCTCAAAAATGTAGGTAGAGAATTGGAAGCCGTGGTGGGGACCTACACCATTCTCAAAAGGTGTTGAGAATAGAATGCGATGTTCCACAAAGGGGAGTCCTACTCCTAGCTTTAAGATGTAGGTAGAGAATTGGATTCCGTGGAGGGGACTTACACCAATCTCCAAAAGTGTTGAGAATAGGATGTGATGTTCCATAAAGGGGAGTCTTACTTCTATCTCGAAGATGTAGGTAGAGAATTGGAAGCCGTGGAGGGGACTTACACCAATCTCAAATGTTGTTGAGAATAGGATGTGATGTTCCATAATGGAGAGTCCTACTCCTACCTTAAAGATGTAGGTAGAGAATTGGAAGGCGTGGACGGGAATTACACCAATCTCCAAATTTGTTGAGAATAGCATGTGAAGTTCCACAAAAAGGAGTCTTACAGCTATCTCGAAGATGTAGGTAGAGAATTGGATACCATGAAGGGGACATACACCAATCTCAAAAGGTGTTTAGAATTGGATGCAATGTTCCATAAAAGGGAGCCTTACTCCTATCTCAAAGATGTAGGTAGAGAACTGGAAGTCGTGGAGGGGACTTACACCAATCTCAAAAGGTGTTGAGAATACAATGCGATGTTCCATAAAGGGGAGTCTTACTCTATCTCGAAGATGTAGTTAGAGAATTGGAAGCCGTGGAGGGGACTTACACCAATCCTGAAAGGTGTTGAGAATAGGAAGCGATGTTCCATAAAGGGGAGTCCTACTCCTATCTTGAAGATGTAGGTAGAGAACTGGAAGCCGTGGAGGGGACATACACCAATCTCCAAAGGTGTTGAGAATAGGATGCGATCTTCCATGAAGGGGAGTCTTACTCCTATCTCAAAGATGTAGGTAGGGAATTGGAAGCCATGGAGGGGACTTACCCCAATCTTGTAAGGAGTTGAGAATAGGATGCGATGTTCCATAAAGCAGAGTCTTACTCCTATCTTGAAGATGTCGGTAGAGAATTCGAAGCCGTGGAGGGGACTTACACCAATCTCAAAAGGTGTTGATAATAGGATGTGATGTTCCATAAAGGGGAGTCGTACTCTATCTCAAAGATGTAGGTAGAGAATCCAAAGCAGTGGAGGGGACTTACAATAATCTCAAAAGGTGTTGAGAATAGGATGTGATGTTCCATAAAAAGGAGTCTTACTCCTATCTCAAAGATGTAGGCAGAGAATTGGAAGCCGTGGAGGGGACTTACACCAATCTCAAAAAGGTGTTGAGAATAGTATGCGATGTTCCACAAAGGGGAGTATTACTCCTATCTCAAAGATGTAGGTAGAAAATTGGAAGCCGTGCAGGGGACTTACACCAATCTTGAATGGTGTTGAGAATAGGATGCGATGTTCCATAAAGGGGAGTCTTACTCTTATCTCGAAGACGTAGGTAGAGAATTGGAAGCCGTGGAGGGGACTTACACCAATCTCGAAAGGTGTTGAGAATAGGATGCGATGTTCTACAAAGGGGAGTCTTACTCCTATCTCGAAGATGTAGGTAGAGAATTTGAAGCTGCGGAGGGGACTTACACCAATTTCAAAAGGTGTTGAGAATAGGATGCAATGTTCCATAAAGGGGAGTCCTACTCCTATCTCGAAGATGTAGGTAGAGAATTGGAAGCCCTGGAGGGGACTTACACCGAATGGTGTTGAGAATAGGATGTGTTGTTCCATAAAGGGGAGTCTTACTCCTATCTCAAAGATGTAGGTAGAGAATTGGAAGCCGTGGAGGGGACTTACACCAATCTCGAAAGATGTTGAGAATAGGATGAAATGTTCCATATAGGGGAGCCTTACTCCTATCTCAAAGATGTAGTTAGAGAATTGGAAGCCATGGAGGGGACTTACAGCAATCTCAAAAGGTGTTGAGAATAGGATGTGATGTTCCGCAAAGGGGATTCTTACTCTTATCTCGAAGATGTAGGTAGAGAATTGCAAGCCGTGGAGGGGACATACACCAATCTCAGATATGGGGAGTCAAAATTTTGGTGTTGACCCCAAGAATCTCATGTGTAGAGAGTTTGCGATGTTGAATTTGAAGAAATGTATCATGTGGAAAGGTTGATTTTGTCAAAGAATATTTCTATAGCATTGTGTGGTTTTGTGCAGAATGTGAAATTTTGTGGGGATGTGAAGGGATTTAATGCAGATAAAGATGGTTGTGTTGCGTGCACAAAGACTAAGAAACTCCAAAAATGAGAGAATCTACTCAACATATTCGTTTCCTTTTCATGTTGTTTTTATCACATTTAATTTTTCAAAATATATCTTTAAAGTTTTAATTTTTATGTGTTGATTTTCAAAAGAAATTTATCTTGTTGTTTATTTATTTGTGATTATTTAAATTTGAGTTTTAATTATTGTTAAAGATTTGTTGTTTCGTTCTTTGTTCATTGAAATTCCGAACCAACGCGTGGTTCGCGGCTTTCATCCATCGCGCAAAAAGGCAATTGACAAAAAAGGCATATTTTGAGAGATTTCTATTAATCTGCTTCCATAAAGATGTTACAGATCGAACAGAGGCTGACGCCTCAAAAAGGTACAATATATAGTCCATGTAGAAATACATTTAGAACATCTCATGCTATGAATACATTGTAGGCTGAACACTTCAAATACATATTGTGTAGCTATATTAAAAAAGTGAACCCTCTGACCATCTGTACCAGGTAAGATGAGCTCCTGATCAAGCTGACCTTGTAAGTCATGCTCTAGGATAAGAGTTCCCTTTGCATGTACTTAGAGGTACAAACCTCTCATAGCTCGTACGACAGTAACTCTTCCAGTTCTGGCTCCGACTGGAATCCATATGGCATTTTGCTGTCATCCATCCTGCGGAAAGTCACAGACACCCTACGGTGTTGTACCCCTGGAATGCAATGTTTGGCGACGTCTACACTGTTGCCTTTAAGAACGAGCACTGAACCGACTGGTAGTGTAATTTCCATAGAACCTTTGAACTCACCAGAGCCGACGATGTCAATCTCTTTGTCAAATAAAATATTTCTCTTGCTCAAAAATGAGACCGTGCAGAAGGGTGGGTCTTACAAAATCATGATGACCATTGTGTGGAGGAATGCAAATACCTTCTTCATAGATGTTGATAATACAACTATTTGGAATACATGTAACAGGAATAATACTCCATTTGATCATTCTTTTGATCATCCACTTTATCATTGGTGATAGCGGAGCTACTTGATCATGTTTGAGGATCCCTGACAGATTCCCCTGTCTGTCATTTGTGAAGTTATAATAGCAGCCACACAGAATGGTGATTCTCCCTTTTACTCTCATCCATTTCTTTGGCTCAGAATATGTTCTTTTCATGAGAAGTCCCGCTCGACCTCTATCTCTCAAATCAAAGTTGCAGTCCAGAATGCTTCTTTTGTCACTCTCGGAGAAGACTTGGATATACAGCTCTAGGCCTTCCAGTATGTTGACGAATTTTCCTTGAACTTCTTTGTAAAATTCAAAATCTCTTTTATTTACTTTACTTATCATGTAGTACTCCATCATACCAGGGGTCGAAAGCTATTGTAGGCGTTCCTCCAATCGAGCATTGGCAAGAACCCAAACTGGCGCTCGTTGATCAGAAACATGAGACTCGGCATCTATCAGGATGTACGACCCTGGGCTCCATGGTACATATTGATCTGTCCCAAGTGGGACGTATGGCTCATGCATAATAAAATCTGAAGTCTGAGACCCATTGGTGCTTGAGGTATACTCTTCCAATGTACTGAAATATTGTAAATGTAGAACATTACAATCCTCACATTTTACAAACGCGCCCATGGCTGATGTCCCGGTCGGTATTTCAGCGTTGCACGTCAGGCAACCCTTGCATAGAAGATCTGAAACTGAAAGTGTACCTGACTCTGTCACGAACCCTGGTTTTTCATCCGTGGTGGGTAGGCTAGCAAAAGTTTCTTTCAGGTCTGCATCATAAATATGCACCTTAGGAATAGGGATGAGCAAGTTGTTTCTCTCTATCTGACGTCTGCGTTCTTGTCGTAGAAAAGCTATCTGTTTCTTGTGGATAGCGTTCCTGCATTGCGTCTTGCAGAGGAAAGTACTTGGCAATTGTTTGTTATTGGCGGCTATTAAGCCCCCGAATGGTGTAGCTATCATGGAGGGCAGACGGCTGGGCCCTTCCATCGGATCTTGCTCTGTTATCACATTCTTGCCTTTGTGTGACACATTATCTTTTGCGATCACCCACAACAGTGAAGGCAATACCTCTTTCTCTTTGTAGCTGACTACATCAATGAGAGGACCTTTGTAGTCCATGTCAACCTGGTTAAAATCCCTGTTGAAATCTATGGTACCGCCTTGCGGCGCCATCTCCTCATTTAGTGTGAGGCGCCAGCCATCCTTGAAAGCAAAGATCAGCCTCTGTCCTGACATTTTTCTGCAGACGACAGGAAAAACATCAGTGCGCCAAAATTTGTCATGAAGAAGAATAAAATAAAGTATTTGTTAAAGTAAATTTTAGTTTGTTTTGGTGAAATGGATCAATTACTTTAGGTATGAGTTTTGTTTAATTTAGTGAAATATTAAGTTCAAAAGGTAGAAAGGAGAAAATTTGAAGTTAAACATATTTTTCTCAAAATTTTCATTATGTTGAGGTTAATTACAAAATTTGGACCCAGTCATAGACATTTTGTTACATAGATAACTCTAAAACTATCAAAGTTTCAAAGTTTCAAAGTTTCAAAGCAAGTGAAGGCAAGCGGCATCAGGTTGCATAATAGGTTTTCAAATATTGTCCATTTATTGGTAACATGGGTCTTTCGCCCGGGAAGTCTACTAATTGGTAGGCTCCTCCTGTGTAGATCTTTTTAGCAACAAATAATCCTTCCCAAGTTGGCTCAAATTTTCCACCAATTTCGCGGCGTGCAAGAATAAGCCCTTTGAGCTCAAGTACGTGGTCATCAACTTTGAATGTCCTTGGGCGGAACAATTTGTCATGGGTTTGTACCATCTTTGCCTGGTAAAGCTCCAAATACTGTTGTGCTTCTAGCCATTTTCCCTCGAGACTCCCCAGTTCTTCAAGTCTGAGTTTTGTACTTTCTTCTATTGTGAGTTGGTTGACAATGGTGGCTCTGAGAGATGGTGTCTGGATTTCTAGCGGTAGCACTGCCTCAGCTCCGTACAGTAGCATATTGGGTGTACACTGAGTGAGAGTCTTGAAAATCATCCAAAGGCCATAAGGCATAGTTTGTTGTGCCAATCCCTTTTGTTTTCATCCAGTGTTTTCTTCAAAATCTGTACCAGTATTTTGTTGAAGGCTTCGGCCAGACCATTTGCTATAGGATAGTAAATCGTAGAGTAACTCCAATATATCTCATGTCTTTTGACAAAATTAATGATGACTGTGCTTCTGAAAGCTGTCCCATTGTCGGAAATTATTCTTCATGGTACTCTAAAATGGTAGACGATTTGGCTTTTGAAAAATTAAAGGACGTGTTATGTCGTAATCTCACGTAACAGTACTGCCTCCGCCCATTTGGAGAAGTAATCTGTAGCAGCAAGTATAAACCTGTGTCCTTTGGAAGTCGGAGGGTCTATCAGACCTATTATCTCCGTGCCCCAACACTCGAATGGCCGCGAGGTAATAGTTGGGTGTAGTACATTAGGAGGCTGGTGTAAGACCACCCCATGCACTTGGCATTGGTGACATTTTCTAGCTGTATCCATGCAATCAGACATCATTGCTAGCCAATAATATCTGAGTCTTTTGATCTTCATTTTCATTTTTCTGCCCTGACTTGTGAGCGCCACACAATCCGGCATATACCTCTTTGACAATATTCTTTCCTTCAGCCCTGTTCAAACACCGTAGCCACATCTGGTTGAATGATGTTCTGTAGAGAATGTTTACCACCAGGGCGTAAGACATGGCCCTTCTTGTCATGTGATGCACCTCAGACTTGCCTTCTGGCAGCTTTCTAGTTTACAAATATTCTATTATTGGCTTGCGCCAATCTTCATTGATGTCTGTAACTGTATTTATTGTTTCTTCTTTTCCAAGCTTGTGTAGAGTTTTGAAGTCGATCTAAGAAAAGACTCGTCTTCCTTGCACTGTGGCTTCAATGGAATCCTCCGAGGGACATGCCATTTCCTTAGTAAGTTTTGCTAGAGCGTCGACATGGGCATTATCTCCCCTTAGAATCTGGTAGAAAGTCACATCAGGAAGCTGCTCCAGGAGCTTCATCATGTACTGTTGGTATTCTGCTAATCTTGGTTTCAGAATTTTGTATTTTCTGGCGACTTGCTAGATGATGAGTTAGGAGTGTCCGTAAATGGCAATGTTTCTTATAACTATTGAGATTTCCTTTTCCAACCCGGTGATTAAAGCTTCATATTCTACTACATTGTTGGTGCACGACTCTGTCAGGTGGTATGAGAACCTTAACATACCCTTATCTGGCGTGATAAAGATCAAACCAATCTCTGCTTTGCATGGTGTAACTCTGCCTGATCCTTTGTCTTTTACGGCTGACGAAGCGTCGTCAAAGTACATCTCCCAGCATTGCGCACTGGAGAATTCCATCTGTAGTATTTGTTGTTCTAGTAACTCGTCGTTGAGAGAGGACCCAGCTGACAGTGGTTGTGCGGCGAGAAAGTCTGGTAGTATTTGTCTCTTGAGAGCACAGAGGGGGAAAAAAGTTATATCAAATTGCAATAAGATCAATGACCATCTTGTTAAACGCCCGGAGAGTGTTGGTCAGGTTGTCAAATATTGCAATGGATTAACTTTCGAGATTAGGGTAATCTTATGAGAAAGCATGTAATGTCTAAGCTTTTTGAGCGATGAAAATTAGCGCCAGAAAATGCTTCTCAATAGGTGGATACCTTATTGCTGTCGGTATTAGGTGACGACTCAACTAGTAGAGTGCATTTTTTTACCCTCATCATTGACTTGGGCTAAGAGGGCTCCGAGAGAGTCATCTAAAGCAGCAGTATAAAGTATCAACGGTTTCCCTGAGATAGGGGCTGTCAAGGCAGGAGCTGTCATTAGATATTGTTTAACGTCCTCAAAGGCCTCGATGGCATTTTTTTTTCCAAAATGGCGTCCTTTTTAATTAATGCCGAGAAAGGCTGACACCTACCTGAGAGATTAGAAATAAAAAGGCGTCCTTTTTAATTAATGCCAAGAAAGGCTGACACCTACCTGAGAGATTAGAAATAAAGCATCTCAGATATGCCAACTTCCCCTGGAAGGAACGTGGTTATTTCAAGGTTTTAGAAGGAGGCATTTCCAAGATAGCTTTAATTTTATTCGGGTCTATCTCGATTCCCCAATGATGGACAATGAATCCCAGAAATTTTCTGAAGGTAACGCCAAAGGTGCACTTTAAGGGGTTCATTTTAAGGTCATATAGTCGTAATTGTTCGAACACGATCCTCAAATAGTACAAATGGTCTATTTTCTATTTACTTTTGATGACCAAATCATCCACGTAGCATTCTACTTAGTTGTAAATGAGGTCGTCAAGAACCTTCATCATTGCATGTTGATATGTTGCTCCGACATTCTTTAGGCCGAACGACATCACTGTGTAGCAGAAAATTTCAATTGATGTACTGAAGGCTGTAAGTGCATCATCCTCAGAAGCCATCTTGATTTGGTTGTATCCCAATGATCCGTCCATGAAGGAGAAAATTTCATTTGTTGAAGCGATATCCATCATCATCTCTGGTATGGGTAGTAGAAACACATTTTTTGGGCATGCCTTGTTCAAATCCCTAAAGTCGACACAAACACAGATTTGTCTATTTTTCTTTTTAACAGGTACAATGTTAGCTAACCACGTGGGGTATTGCTCTTCTTTAATAAAATTAGTGTCTATTAATTTCTTCACCTCACCGATGACTTGTTGCTCTATTTTGAGGCGCATTCTCCTGGGAGCTTATTTTACTGGGGTTATATTCTTCTATACCCTAAGTTTATGGACTGCAACCTCTGCTGACAGTCCTGGCATTTCATTGTAGCTCCACGCAAAACAATCTTTGAATTTTGTTAATAGTCTAATCACTACTGCAGATTCTTTGTCATTGAGTAGAGAACTTATAAATGTAGGTCGGGGTCGTTCTTCAGTCCTGAGGTTAATATCTTTCAACTCATCCACGGTAGATTTAATTTCCTCCTCAAATTCCGATGGAGCATCTTCTATTGGTTGATCATTACAGTCATCTTCTATACCTAGGAAATCCTCTTCAGACTCATCAATAACAACCATGCAAAATGTAGAATCATCGACTTGTCCGACCATACCAAATCCGAGACCTTCTTTTGAATTTGGAGTTCGACTTTTACCTTTCCATAATTTTTCACAAAGTTGAAATTTATCTTTTGGCCTTTGTTTTGGTAAGTGTCCCTGTTGAATTAACTTTTAAACATAATGCAAGAAGTAACCAAAAGGCAATTCCATTAATTCATTAGCATCATCCAAATTTACATGTTTTTCAAGCTCAGTTGAGGTAGAAGCACCGTAAAATTTGATTGGTTTGAAACAACACTACGGACTTCTTTGACCTCTAAACACTCGACCTTTTGAGGGAGAATCGGAGTGAGCGTCATAGCATTCACATAATGGTTTATCCGATCATACACTGTTTCATATTCATTCTTTTCAATTTCTTCTAAGGATATCTTGTATTGAGGTCTCTTCGTCTTGTTATCATTTTCTCATCTTCAAAAATGTCTTCATTACCAATGTTGATGGTTGGCCTAGTCCGTTGAATGATTAAATTGATCCTTCCTCGTCCACGTCCCCGGCCTCAACCTCAGGTGCGCGAACTAAAAGAACTTTCACCAACTCGTTGTAAGGGAGTGGTGAAGATCACAGAAGCGTAGTTAAATGACCTCTTCTTTGTAATTCTTTTTAATCTTCATCTTTGTTTGTGATAACTTCACGAGAGAGGATATACTTCTTTGATGGCTCGTAGTAGGCAGCATCTTCATGGTTACTAACTTCATGCACTGAAAATGGTTGTAGGTCTCCTTTGATGCAATTTTCTTGACCAAATTTTTGGTATTTGATGCATTGGTGTAGAGATGATGGAACCATATTGTGCTCATGAATCCATGGTCGATCCAGTAGAGCGTTAAAAGAGAGCTCGGTGTCGATGATATGAAATTTAGCGGTTGTCACGAGTTCTCCAACCTTCATAAGTAATGCAATTGATCCGAGAGCTCTTTCTCCCTTTTAGTTAAATCCTCTTAACATCATTTTATCGGCTGTAAGCTCTTGATCTTCAATATCCAAATAGGCCAATGTTTTTAGGCTCATCAAGTTAAGAGATGCTCCAGGATCTACTAAAACTCTAGATAACACAAATCTGTCGATGTTGACGGAGATGTAGTGTTGACGATTTTGGTCGGCAGTACCGAGCAGCAAGTCTTCATCTGTGAAGGTTACCCTAGGTTTTTCTTTCAAAGAACAAACTTCATCTGAGGATGTGCTAGCCAACTGAGCTAAGCAAATTTCTCGATCAAGCAAAGCTGTAACCAAAGTCTCTCTCATCTCCTTTGATAGGATCAGAGCATCGTAGATGCTTAATCGGTCAAGCAACTTCCTAATATGAGCTATCACACTGTAATCTACTTTGTATGATCCTCTGATTTTATCTTGATTATGTGGTCTTCCACTGGTGGAGGTGGGGGTATCTCTTCTCACGTCATTATCTACTTTCCTTTATTTGTTGGAGTTATTCTTGGTGGTAACACTTTTTTGCTCCTTAAGTTAACTTCTGTGATTTCTTCTTCTTGAGATATCATTGTTAAATATTCTGGTGTCTTTTCCTCTTTGTCGGAAAGATCTAAGTTAATGGAAAGCAGTATACCGTGATGCTCGAGAATTTTCTCCACATTATTGGTGCTGTAGTAAGCGGTGTCATTGACGTCTTCTTTGGACTTGACAACAAGTTCATCAGACTCGGATACAATTTGGGGATCAATTTGGGGATCAAGATCGAGCCTAGATCGGTCATAATCAGTTAAGTTATCACTAGAAACTGTTAAAACAAAGCCAAAATCACAATCATTATATTTATAAGACCCCGGAGGGACAGAAAGCTAATCAAACAAAGTCAAGGGTTCGAAGATTTTCATCCCCAAATCCGAGACAACTAATCTAGTAGAGGCAGCCCCTACCCTACCCCCTGTGCTATCAATCTTTGTAGTAAGGTTTTTCTTCTTCTTCTTTGTATTTGATGATGATGGATCTCATGACAAAACCTTCATCTCGGACTTGGTATGCTGCAGACTCTGAATGGAGGCTTATTTTGATGCAGACTGGATCTTGTTCAGTATTTTCTTGGATGATCTGCTCGAGACCTCATTCCATTCTTCTTTGGTATTTGTAGAATCTTGTTTCAATGAATTCTGTATTTGATTAAGGACCCTTTTGAGTTCATCCCAAGTTGTACTCCATCCATTTGTTCTAGTATAAGGATCGATTGGGGAGAATGGCTCGGCCGAAATCATATTTATGAAACCTTTTTCAAGTTCTTTTAAATATTCTTTTCGAGATTATTATGTTCTCTTCTTTAAGGTTCCTCTCCAGCAAATCCTTAAATACGAACCATTTCTCTATGGTGTGCTCAAGCAACCGGTGGTATGGGAAATAGTTTGGTTCATTCTTCTTATCAACCACTTCGGGCTTCTTTGGATCTGGTAGTTTGAATTCTGGCTTCTTCATTAGACTTCTGAATATTTTAGGTATAGCTTCATCTTTAAAAGAATACACCGTCTTACATCGCTCCGACAGGGAAATTTTCTTATCCTTTGTTCGAGGTGATCCCTCTTGAGGCGGTCGCTGGTTGAATTGACTACTCTGTTTTTGAAAGTACTGTGACAAAGACTAGCGATGCTCTTCTGCATATATTTTTATCGGCTACTTTCCTTTGTCTACGGTCGCTACTACTCCTGATTTCTTTTTGAACACTCTGGTCACCTTAGCCTTTTTGTGTGGCTCCATGTGCTTGATCTCCTCTTGAAGACTGCTAGCTTTACTAAGTAACTTCTCAAAGGATTTGATGGTGAGTCCGTTGAGCATGAAAGCTACTGACCCATGAATGCTCTTGAGTAAAATTTCAATTGCATGATGTTCCAGTAGCTGAGGTTCATATTTCATGCTAACGTTTCTCCTCCTCAAAATATAATCTACCAAAGTTTCACTAGGCTTTTGCTTTTCCATCATGAGCTCTCCAATAAACACATTGTGTTGTGCCCCAGCAAATCTTTTCACAAAAAGCTATTCCAACTCAGAGAACATTTTGACTGACCCGTTGGGCAAGTCAGCATACCAGTCAAAAGCAATTCCTGACAAGCTGCTGACAAACTGCTGGAAGAGTAGAGCTTCACTATTTCTCGTGTTGCCATAGCTGGCTAAAAAATGTGCTATATGCTGTCTGAGATTTCTAGTCCCATCGAATATATTGATGTTTGGGGCCACAAAACCCTTAAGAAAAGGCACAACATCAAATTCCTCCAGATAAGGCCTACCCTTTTGAACCAATGCACCACCCTTAGTTTGGGTTAAGGCGTCCCACACTTGTTCAACCATTTGCTTGAACTCCTTTTTGGGCATGACACTTGATGAAGAATCCTTTCTATGTTGCTCATCTCTATTTGTTGAAGCAACCTCTCTTCTTTAATATGTGATGTGTTTGATCTCTAGCTGATTGATCTCTGGATAAGCTAATTGCGGAGCTTGTGATTGCCCCTGAATGGTGGCCTTGGCAGTCATAGCTGCAGTCATCTCTTTTATTCTTTTCTCCAGTAGACTAACTAGCTCATCCCTTAAGAGGACAACCCTACGCAGCTCATCTATGGCATTCTCTTCGGTGTGATGTTGAGCCTCGCGCGCATATGTGGTGGCTTTGGTTTTTATCACATGTACATCCATGAAATCCTCCTTTAAGTAATCATTGTAATCAAAATTTCCATTATCACTATCGACAGAAACTCCGTGTTCTCGAGCTAAGTCGGAAATCTCAATCTTGAATTTCTCAACTTTCTCTTCAATTATTGATTCCTTGATCACTTTAAGATCTGGAAGACCCATATGGAAATCCTCTACTTATTCCTCCATCTCGCTGGCTATTGCCACGACAATGTTAGATATTTCAGATACTGGTTGCACTTCCTATCTCGTGGGTTCACCGGACTGTATCGGTGCGGCGACTTTGGGTATCCATTCCTTTTTTCCTTTTTGATGATGATGTCTCAGGATGGAACGACATAGTAGAAACATCGGTATGTTGAGGGAAAGTATGCTCCCCGGGGTGTAGACCGGTTACAGTTCCAGGTAATCATCTTGTCTTTACTTTTGGGATTGTAGGAATATCTCCATAATGGGTGACGGGTTAGATCTTCGGACCCAGTCTTGACTTAACTGGCTGACGGCCTGTGGTCCTGGTAGCAGTGTGATCAATAGTAAATACTGCGGTATCCACTCTCTTTCCTAAACAAAATCAAACGGGGATGCAAGTAGGTGGCACTCCAATTATCTTGTGAGATTGTCTGGTGGACTTGACGCCCTTCAAAATTTTCTTTTTCATGCAAGGGGAAATTGCATCTCTCACTCGTTTAATCAACTCACTAACTGAACATCCCTCTTTGGTAGCAAGCCTTCTAAAAACTGCACTAACTCGAGTGATAGGAGTGAACTTCTTTCTCTCCGTACCTTGTCCATGAAGTGATGGTAATGCGACAGTGATTCTTCGGATGCTCTTGTATTCATCGGTATCCGTCAAAGGATGTAATCTACTCCCCCGTAGGAGTGGATAAATTTCCGGTAACACTTCTTCATCTTGATGAGGCTCCTCCTCAACGGGTGTTTCCTTGGGAACTTGGGCTTTAATGGCCCTCCAAACTTTTTGGTTACGGTTTCTCCTTTGAGTTCGGGTTAGCGGTACAGTCCTCAAACTTGATCTGATTTCAAATACAGGTGGTGGGACAGCTATTCCCTTAGTCGGATCCTCAATAATCATTACTTCTTTCCCCTTAGCAGCAGAGGGGCTAGTAGGTTTGGCGGGTGCCACGACTATAGTAGTTTTAGATTTCTTGCACGTAGGGAAGTCTTGAATGTGGTTCAAACTGAATTCTGCATATGGTTCTTGTATTTTTTGAGCAGCAATCTTCATTACTACAAACGGGGTTTTCCCGATGATGACCTCAAGATCTTCAAATCCAGCTCCAAATTTGATGGTAGGAGCAAGGTTGCGGGCTTCGTGACTGGTCAGCAGGTTGCAGGAAAAGGTCAGCGTTGCATAGGCCATTGCAACAGGCTTGAAAATAAAAAGTTTCGGGGATAGCCATATGGCCAAAAACCTCGTAATTTTTAGTGCAAGCACTGAAAATAGAGGTTGATCTATAGACCGTGTGAGTCTTAATTTATGGGCATTTTAAAATCTTGTTGAAGAAAAAGCATAAAATTTAATTAATATAAGAAAATTTTAAAGTGTGTGTAGCACAACATGATTTAATTTAATTTGTAGAATAGCAAATCAAATTTGGAAGGGAGATGTGAAGTATTTTAGGACCCAGTGTTGGCCCTATTTTTTGGCAGACAATGCTCAGGTGGAACTAGTCCACCGACACACCTGTTGGGGGTCCGAGCCCTCATGAAAAATTAAAGAGTCCTAAATGGCCTTTTGAACCCCTCTGTTCAAAGATGGTTGAACAGCTAGTCCTGAAGTCCAAGGAGTTGGCTGTACTTTCCCATGATAGAATTGGGTAAAGCATGCCAACAGAAGAAGGGTAATTTGGTCCAATAGTTACATGGACATATTACCGATTGTATAAAGATAATATTTCTTGATTTGTATGGAAAGGAAAGCTCGTCCCCAGTGGAGTCGCCAGAAGTTTTTGGCGCTATTTTGTTTGGAAGGAGTTGCCCGAAAGAAGCTGTCGGTCACGNCCAATTCAAATCACCATTTCACAAATCTTGAGATAAGGAGAAAGACAGAGAAAACTACTCATATCTCATGGGAAAAACATAACAAAACTTGGAATTCATATATAAAATCAAAGACATACAAACTACAACAAGTAAATAACTTATCTCTAAATTCTCCCCAAGAACACTCCTCGAAGTTCCTCTGAATCTCTTCCTTTCTTTACAACACAAAGAATTCTTCTTCAAAGTAGCAAGGAGGAAGAAATCTCTCACTTTCCCTTCACTCTTACAAGCTCTCTAAAAATTCCTCACAATTTTTACACACTATTGGAACCTTTCTAACATCCGGGACCTCTAGACCCCTCTAGACCCCTCTCAATGTTCGACCAATATGTTCTCTTAAAGTTGTGGATGAGCTTTCCCAAGAGTTGCCTAAGCATCCCTTCAAAATTTGGCCTTATCCAAAGCTTGAGTAGGCATAACCGCCAAGCTCGCTATCAACGGCTTTAAGGGCGCCGTCGGCAGACTTCTGGACAATTTTATCCTGTAGCCTCGAGAAAAACTCGTCGTCGGTGACGTCGAGGGCATCGTCGGTACCCTAGTTCAAATCTCCACATTTTAGTCCTTTTTGCTCCAAATTGGCTCCTTTTTGCATCTTTTTGCTCCATTGACCTAATTCATCATTTTCCTTTTTGCTCCAAATTCTCTCCTTTTTGCATCTTTTTGCCCAATAACCCTAATTCATCAATCCTACAACAAAACATCAAAAATACCTTTCTTTAAAGTGTAATATCATTAAAAATAGTATAAAATAGATAAACATCAAAAATACCTTTCTTTAAAGTGCAATATCATCAAAAACAGTATAAATATGTATGAACATCAAAAATATCTTTCTTTAAAGTGCAATATCATTAAAAACAGTATAAAATAGGTATGAAATTCTCAACATATTTTTCTCTGGTCAACTTTCTTGATCTCTAAACTCTCTACCTTTTGAGGGAGAATTTGAGTAAGGGTCATGGAGTTCACATAGTAGTTTATTCAATCAAACATCGTCTCATATTCACTTTTCTCCACATATTCTAACGAAATCTCATACTGAGGTTTCTTTTTTTTAGTCGCCATTATTTCATCTTCAAAACTGTCTTCATCACCAATGTTAGCCTAGTCTGTTTAATAATTAAATTTGTTTTTCCTGGTCCACATCTCCGACCTTAACTTCGAATGCGTGAACTAAAAGAACCTCCACCAACTTATTGTAAAAGAGTGGTGGAAGATCATTGTAGTAGAGTTGAATGACCTCCTTTTTGTGATTTTTTTTTATCTTTATTTTTATTTGTGACAATTTCGCGAGAGAAGACATTTTTTTTAGGCGCATAGTAGGCAACATCTTCATGAATACCAACTTCATGAACTGAGAATGGTTGTAGGTCTCCCTTTATGCAATGTTCTTGTCCTTCTTTGTAGTACTGAATGCATTGGTGTAGAAATGATGGAACCATGTTGTGTTCATGAATCCATGGTTGACCCAGTAGAGCGTTGAAAGTGGTGTCGACGTCTATGATGTGCAATTTAGCAGTTGTCGCTAGTTCTCCAACCTTCATAAACAATGTAATCAATCGAAGGGCTCTCTCCCCTTTTGGTTGAATCTTCTTAGCATCATTTTATTGATTGTAAGCTCCTGAGCTTTGATGTCCATGTAGGCAAATGTCTATAGACTCATTAAGTTGAGGGATGCTCCAAGATCTACTAAGACTTTGGACAACACAAATTTATCAATGTTAACGAAGATGTAGAGTGGTCGGCGGTACTAAGTAGCAAATCTTCATCTGTAAAGGTTACCCAAGGTTGTTCTTTCAATAAAAAAACCTCATCTGAGGATGTGTTGGCCAACTAGGCTAAGAAAATCTTTGGGTCAAGCAATGCTATAACTATAGACTCTCTCATCTCTTTTGACAGGATCAGAGCGTCATAGATGCTTAATCGGGTCGGTAACTTCCTAAGATGAGCTAGCACATTGTAATCCACTTTGTATGATCCTCCAATTTTCTCTTGGTTGTGTGGTTCTTCCACTAGTGGAGTTGGAGGTAGTTCTTCTCTAATCACGATTTTTTTTCCTTTATCTGTCGGAGCTATTCTTGGGGGTAACACTCTCCCTCTCCTTAAGTTCACTTCTATAATTTCCTCTTCTTGTAACATCATTGTTGAATCTTTTGGTGTTTCCTCTTTGTCAAAAAGATCTAAGTTGATGGAAAGTGGTGCACCATGGCGCTCGAGGATTTGTTCATCACTCTAGTCACTCTCGTAAGCAGTATTGTCGATGTCTTCTTTGGTCTTGTTAGTGAGTTCATCGACTTAAGTATGATTTGAGGATCATTTTGTGAATCAAGTTTGAGGCTATATTTGTCAAAATCAGTTACGTTATCACCATAAATAGTTAAAACATAGCTAAAATTATAATCATTATATTCATATGACCCTGGAGGGGCAAAAAAATAATCAAATAAAGTCAGGGGTTCGAGGATTTTCTTCCCCGAATCTGAGACAACAAATCTAGTAGAGGCAGCCCCTATCCTACCCTCCTGCTATCAATTATCATGGTGGTGTTCTTCTTATTCTTTATCCTTGACGACGACAAAACTTTTAGTGAAATCTTGGTCTTGGGTTAGGCAAACACAAGACTCTGAACAGAGGCTTATTTTGATGCGTTCTGGATTTGATTCAATATTTTCTCGGATGATTTTCTCCGAACTTCATTCCATCCGTCTTTTCCAGTATGTGTAGAAGATTGTTTTGATGAATCTTGTATTTGGTTTAGACCCTCTTTAGCTCATCCCAAGTCGTACTCCATCCATATTCTCTAGTATGCTGATCCATCAGAGAGATTGGTTCAGTAGAAATCACATTTACAGAACCTTTTTCAGGTTGTTTTAAATATTCTTTTGGGATCGTTAGATTCACTTTTTTAAGATTCATCTTGAGCTAATCCTTAACGATGAAACATTCTTCTACAGTGTGCATTTGCAACTTATGTTATGGGCAATAATTTGGTTGATCTTTCTTATCGACCTCTTTGGGTTTCTTTGGATCTGGTAGGCTGAATTTAGGCTTCTTCATCAGACTTCTGAATATCTTGGATATGGATTAACCTTTGAAAGAATACACCAATTTTTGTCATTCTGCCGAAGATACTCTTTTATTCTCTATTTTACATTATCCTCCTTGAGGCGGTCGATGGTTGGACTGGCTACTCTGTTTCTAAGCTTGCTGTGAAGATTGGTGAGGATTTTCTGGATATATCTTCATTATTTGCTTTCCTTTATCGATAGTCACTACTGTTCCTGACCTCTTTCAAATACTCTGGTTACCTTGGATTTCTTGTGAGAATCCATATGTTCGATTTCTTCTTGAAGACTATTAGCTTTGCTAAGTAGCTTCTTGAAGGATTTGATGGTGAGTCCCTTGAGCATGAAAGCTACTGGCCCATGAAGGCTTTTGAGTAGAATCTCAATTTCATGATGTTTCTGTAGCTGAGGTTCACAATTTATGCTATGGTTTCTTCACCTCAAGATGTAATCCACCAAATTCTCGTTGGGCTTTTGCTTTTTCATCATGAGCTCTCCAATAGAGATATAGTGTTGCCCTCTGGCAAATCCTTCACAAATAATTGTTCCAGCTTGGCGAATGTCTTAACTAATGAATTGGGCAAATCGGCATACCAATCGAAAGCAATCCCTGACAGGCTGCTGATAAACTGTTAGAAGAGTAAAGCCTCATTACTTCTTGTGTTGCCATAATTGGCTCGAAAATGTGCTATATGTTTTTTGGGATTTCCAATCCCATCAAATATCCTAAAGTTTGGGGACATGAAACCCTTGTGGAAGGTTACGACATCAAATTCTTCAAAGTAAGGTCTACCCTTTAAATCCAATGCACCACTTCTTAGATTGGGTTAAGGCCTCCCAAACTTGCGCAACCAATTGCTTAAATTCCTTCTTCGGCATGGCACTCGATGGAGAATCCATCTTTGGTTTCTCATCCCTATTTACTGAAGTGACTTCTCTTCTTTCATCTGTAATATGTAGAATTTCTGGTTGATTGACCTCTGGAAAGGGCAACTGATGGGGTTGAGATTGCCCTTAAATTGTGGCAATGGAGGTCGTGGCTGCGGTCATCTTTTCTATTCTTTTCTCCAGTTGGCTGACTTGCTCATCCATTAGGAGGATAACCCTACGTAGCTCATCTATGACAATATCTTTGAGGAGAGGTTGATCCTTACGCGCAGATGCAGTGGCTCTGGTCTTCCTGAGCCAACTCAGAAATCTCAATCGTGAGCTTTTCAACTATTCCTTCAATTATTGATTCTTGAATTGCCTCAAAATCTGGAGGACCCTGCTGGACCTCCTCCTTTTGTTCCTCCATCTCACTGGCAATTTCTACGATAATGTCAGATCTTCAGACCCTGGATTAATTCCATGTTCTTGCCCTGCAAGCTCACCAGACTGTATCGGTATAACAACCTTGGGTACCCACACCTTCTTCTTTGATGGTGATGTCTTGCGAAAAAGTGTCTCAAGAGAAACATCATGTCGGCACTATTTTTGGTTGTAGGGGAGTTGCCCGTAAGAAGCTGTTAGCCGCCGGAATTGAAATCCCATTGCCTGTTTCAGAAGGACATTGAAGTTTAAAANAATATTTTTAGTTTGGAGTGAAGCTCTTACCTAGAGATGATCAAATCTGGTGTCAAAAAGCCTTAAAATCGCTCCAAATCCAAGATCTCTCAAGTCATAATCACCTTTTAGGAGGAAGGGGATGATGAATAGTGGCGGTTGACTTGTTAGAATTGTGGTTGAAGGTGTTTTTTGGTGAGCTCGCCGTCGGCGGGGTGTTCGGCGTCGTCGGCTCGCTCTATTGAAAATTAAATATAAGTCTTGAGAAAAATCCGTCGTTGGCAACGTCGAGGGCGCCGTCGGCGGGCTCTGTTAATTTGGTTCAATTTCTAGATTTTTGCGATTTCGATCAATTTCAAGCATCAACGACATCCGTTCAATCATTATAAACATAATTTAAAGTGATTAAATGATGTACTTATCACAAATAAACTTTCACAACACAAAACATCACATATATATAAATTCTAAAGGGTATAATATATGTTAGATAACACACCTAATTTTGGTATTTTCTCTACCACAATACATTAATTCAGCATTGCAATCCAAAGCACAACACTTAAAAGACTGAAAACAAAACATCATATGCTTAGTCTCAACTATACAGAGATTTAAAAGCATAATTCTAAAGCAAAGTAAATGCAAAGTTCAAACTAAATTACACACATAGACAGACAGGTAGCAATATAAATCTATTATTCATCAGATTCAGTACTGGATTCTCCTCTAAAATCACCCATTGATTGCACATGAACAAAGAGGTTGTAGAAGGGTCGGTATGGAAATTATTCAGTAGAATTCTCTTCTATCAATTTCATCCTCCTCATCAGCCGTATCAAACTATCTTCTAAATGTCCAGAGTGCTCAAAATGTATTTTCATCCTCCAGTCTAAATGATCGAAGAAATCAAAGATATTATTAATTACATTCATGACATTTTGTACCTCCTCCAATTTCTTGGTTATGTGCAGGATCACCATAGTTTTGTCAGGAACTAAGGGTTGAACTGGTAGTGAATTCTAAGATGCTTGATCTACTATAATAGCCATGTCATTTTCTTCTTCAAAAGTTGGGAATCTCTCAGTTGGGTCCAAAGGCTTCCAAGGTAGAAGTACATTTTCCCAATTTTCGTAGGATACTTAGAACTAACTGCAAAGTGAGAAAATTGTGGAAGGGTGTCCAAGCCCATAAGTTGATCAATGAACGATCAGGCCCAAAACCGACTTCACAATTATTGATCTAATATTTATCGGCAGTTCCCTTTGGATGCAGCAATTCAGAATAGCACTTTATTTAGAAACTTTACCGATCTTCACTGTCGGTAACAATTTTACAGAAATGAAGAAGTGCTAGTGTTTTGAAACGGGATTTAGGAGTGTCGCAGAAAAACTAACATACCCATTTTCTCTCATTTTACAGTCTTAAGTTTCGTCCGTTAAATATTGGTAAATTTCATTCATCTGGTTTTTTGTTGGGACGAAGTTGAAATAGTGGCAGACAAGAATATTCTCGATCATGTATAATTCATTGATTCGTGCAAGAGTGAAAGTGATCCATCTACCTCGCACATAAAAGACTCACTGGTTGATTCCATGCAAATTTGCATAAAATTCCTTCACCACAGGAACAACCATGGCGGTGGTAGTATAGCACAACATTTCCCATCTTTGCCACACTATCATTTCTTCAATTGCTATCGAGGGATTATTCAATCCACAATTTACGAATCCTCGTTCCTTGACCAATCTTTTCTTCATCAGTATCTTGTTGAAGATTCGCTGCGCTTCCGCACAAATAAACTTTTGCCAATTGAAAACTCGCATTCTGGGATTATCAGGGGAATTAAATGCCATAGGAATGAAATTGATGGAGTTTCACTTTGTTTTTTGGGTAAATATGAACTTAGGAATCAAATTTGGGAGTTTAAAAGGGTAACTTTTGCCCAAAAACTGCTAAAAACCGCCATTCAAACTCCAGAAACCGCCATCTTGCTGGTCTCGTCGTCGGCGTGGTCAAGGGCGCCGTCGATGAGCCTCTGTATTTATTTCTCCTGGGCTCTCGGGAAAAACCCCTCATCAGCGACGTTGATGGGGCAATTAGCGGCGTCGATGGCACCGTCAGCGGTGTCGATGGCGTCGCGGCATCCAAGGCCAAAATTGGACAGTTTCGCCTAGTTCGAATGCGTTCCAATTTTTCTTTATGGATCCAATTCTTATCATGAGTAGAGGGTAAATAAGAGTAGTAGAGGTTGTCGGCATTATTTTGGGTTGGTTTGTGGGGTTGCCCGTAAGAAGCTATCGGTCGCTGGAATCGAAATCCTGTTGCCTGCTTCGGAAGGACATTGAAGTATGAAATTAAACCGACTCCATATTTTTCATNAAGCTATCCTAATGTTTGGCTTCAGTTTTGAGGAGAAATATTTAGGTGTTTCATCCTGCCAATTTTATTAGTTAGGGCTTACAATCGTATGAAATGATCACACAAACAGCCTAGAAGATGTGAGGGTTTATGTCGTGACAAATGACAACCTCTGAATCCTAAGACGAGTTAGGGCTTATATTGTATAGCAGGGCTATGCAAAGGCCTAAAGATAAGGTGAAGATTTATGTTGTATAAGCAAGCAACCTCAAAGTCCTATGGATTTATTATTTAATTCTAAGGAAGANTCAATTTTGATTTAGCTTAAGTCACCACTAAGCCCTTAAGACCTAGGTGAGTGTCTTAATTAGTTTTAAAAAGGTTATGTTTTAAGTGGTCATGATTCATGATTTGAATTTTATTTCAAAATCAAAATAGGGTTATTACATTGATTAATTATTGGCTTCGAAAGTCATACCCCTAAGGCCAGGATCATTTAATTTTAATAAACTTCAAAATTTTAATAATTTAGAAATTTATTAATCTTAATTAGGAAAGTGAGATTGGTTTCTACTAATTAACTCCTTTGTATTATAAGCATCAAATAAGTTGATTAAGATCAGAGAACACCCATTTTCCCTCCTTGAATTAGGCCTAAGTGTTAATTAAGGCAAGGTTTCCAAAATTACACCCCTAAGGCTCTAACACTTCATAATTTGTCAAATTCAATTCAAATGACTTTAAATTTTTTATCCTACCTCATTCATGGGTCAATTGAGACATCAGAGGAGAAAATGTGATTTTTAAAAACTTAATTTAATTTATATAATTATTTTAATGCAAAAATAGGTTTTTTTTAAAGAAAATTCCTAACTTGACCAAGGTAAATTATAATCCCTTGAAATTTTTATTGGAGGTAGACTTAGACCAGAGAAGCCTTTGGATCAAATTTAATAATTTTTTGAATTCTATGTGATTTACTAGAATTATTTTAAATTCTAGGTTATTTAAAAAAAATAAAATATTTTAAGTGGTGAAAATTAAGTTTTATTTTTTTTGGAATATCTCCCTGAGGATAGAGAACTCAGAGGAGCAAATTTTATATTTTTCTAATTTTTCCTTAATTTATTGGAATTATTGTAGTGAAAACTCATTTTTAGCCTTTTAAAAAAATTATTTTTAAGCTTTGAAATTCAATATCTTTGTTTAGAAAATCAAGAAAAATATTTTAATTGTTCCTAGGTGATTAGGAAACAATTTAGAACATTTCCAGTAGCTTTATTATTTTATGATTTTTATGAATTTTTTAATTATTTAAATATTTGGAATAGGCTAAAAATCAAATTTTTATCTTTAAATATCATTTTATTTTTATAAAATACCCCTAATCAGAGAGAACTCAAAAAACTAAATTTCATAATTTTTTGAGTTATATTTTTATTTTTAAAAAATCATTAAAGTGTTAAGAGTGGTATTTATGTTTAAAAATCAATCTATGTCTTTAAATAAACTCAAAATATTTTGAAAATTTTATGATGAGTCCTATGAATCATAAATCACAATGGAGATAAAAAATCAAGTCATTTAAATATTTATATTTTTCAAAATTAATCATCTTAGTGATTTAGTATTTGGACAATTTAAGAATGTTTTAAATGACTTGACCCATGAAATTATTTTCAAAGATTTCTCTGGTCATAGTGGACCTTCCAAAAATTTCTTGGGATTTAATAATATTTCCATGATTATTTTAAGGAAATGATGTGAAATAACTTGAAAAATATGGATCTCTGTATAAGGACCTCATCTGACTTTGGAAAAATCAGATAATGTTCCCCCCTTATAGAGGCTACAATATGTCAACATTTCAAGCCAAGGTGAAGTGTCAGTATGCATGGAGAATCAAATGATTCCAAATAGTATTTAACTAATTAAAAATATTTTATGCATCAAATGGACTTGAAAAATATTTCACATTATTCTCCTCTGTGCACTGAGCAAGAGGGTATTTTTATTTTATTTTTGTGATTTTTCTACAGAAAGTTATGGATTTTCCAAGTTAGGGGTATTAAATAAATAAGAAAATGCCCCTCTTTTTCTATTTAAACCGCGCGTGCCACCTCAACCTACGACGGCTTCGAAAGCATGCGTGGTGCGCTCTGGTTGGACACTGCCATCCATGTAGCTTACTGACTTGGCCCGCTATTCATGTCTCGAAGCGCCGTCCAGCTTGATCTCCCCTGTCCATTTGATACACGCTTGATCGAACGGCTCCCCGTCATCATCCCCGATAGAATGATCCCGTGCCCGTCTAGACTAAAATCTTAAGATCTCGGCCTAGACTCAACCAAATCACCTCGGGTTGGATCCTATGGACTTGTCTAAGTGCGACGAACGCATCCATACGGCTAAGGTACCATGAAATCAAGCTTAAGTAAATGAAGAATCAATATAAGCTCGGGAGGAGGAGGATTTTTATACCTTTGCTCTGAGAAGGGAGGCTTCAATCAGAGATGCTCAGCACATTCGTTGGGGTCCAAGGAGGCTAGAGATTGAGTCCCTGGCCTTGGTGTAAAGTCTAGGTATGAATTAGGCCAAGCTCGATTTCAGGTGTTGGCCTAGAGCTATGGTAGAGGCTCTGTTAAGGGGGATTAGATGGGGCTCTAGCTTCTTTCACTCTTGTGAAGGTATGGGCACAATAAATAGATGTTTTGTGGAGTGTGGAGGTGTATTGGTTTCTATCCTGGTTTCCGGCAGGGTTTCAAGCTCAAAATTGAGCTTTGGCAATGGGAATGGGTGAGGGAAAGTGGTTGGAATGTACTGAGGGGATCTTAGGAAGTTCTGTGTGAAGTTTGGAGAGGCCTCTCTGAGAAATTTTCAGCACACCTCCCATGGCCGTAGGAGGTGAGTTTTTATAAAAAAGGCCATGGGGTGGCTCTCAGGGCATAAGTTTTGGTGCAATGTGATGCATAGGTGGAGGGCAGAGGAGCTCCATAGTTTGATTTGGATGAGTTGGCCTCTAGGTTTGATTTGGGTGAGGTATCATGGGGGTGGCTCTCGGTTTTGGGCTTTTTCGGTCACTAGGTTGGCCGANGGAAAAATCATAGAATACTTCCCCTGACAGAGGCTACAATATGTCAAAATTTCAAGCCAAGGTGATGTGTCAGTATGCATGGAGAATCAAATGATTCTGNATTAATAGCATTTAAGGTCTCATATGAAGGTTGAACATCCACAAATTGCCCAGATAAATTCTCTTCCATCATGGGAGGTATTGAAGAATAATTCATCACATAATGATCTAATTTCTTTGATATTGCAACAATCTGAAAGCTAACATAGATATTGCATCAGAATCATGGATACTAGCTACTTTTTTAAGATTTACCTGTCAGAGGGCCATTGAAAATTGTTGGTAGCCATCTCTTCTATTAATGAATAAGCCTCATCAAAAGGTTTTGATATTAAAGAACCACTAGTCGCAGCATCTACAATCAATCTAAGAGATCTCACCAATCCATTATAAAAAGTTTAAATTATCAACCAATCTGGTAACGAATGATGAGGACACTTCCTAAGAAGATCTTTAAATCTCTCACAAGCTTCATATATTGACTCTCCACCAATCTGACAGAATGATGTTATGTCATTTCTAAGTTTAGCAGTTTTAGATGGAGGGAAATATTTGGATAGAAATTTCTATTAAAGTTCTCCCTTCTAATAGATCCAGGTGCTAACAAGTTTAACCACATCTTAGCCTTATCCCTCAGTGAAAAAAGATCCTGATGGAGGGAAATATTTGGATAGAAATTTCTGTGAAAGTTCGCCCCAAGTTCTAATAGATCCTAGATAGAGGGAAATATTTGGATAGAAATTTCTGTGACAGTTCTCCCCAAGTTCTAATAGATCCAGGATGGAGGGAAATATTTGGATAGAAATTTCTGTGAAAGTTCTCCCCAAGTTCTAATAGATCCTGTTGAGGGAAATATTTGGATAGAAATTTCTGTGACAGTTCTCCCCAAGTTCTAATAGATCCAGGTAGATGGAGGGAAATATTTGAATAGAAATTTCTGTGAAAGTTCTCCCCAAGTTCTAATAGATCTAGGTGTACGAACCACATCTTAGCCTTATCCCTCAGTGAAAAAGGAAAAAGTCTAAGTCTAACAACATCGTTAGAGACTCTGTCATATTTAAAAGTAGCTCATAGTTCTAAAAAACTAGCGAGGTGTAAGTTCGAATCTTCATTTGGTGTACCTCCTAAATGATTGTTTTGTATCATTTGGATAATAGCAGGTTTAAGCTGAAATGAATTAGCAGCTACATCAGGATTTTGGATAGATAAGTGAATCTCATCTGCTGTAGGATTTGCATAATCTCTTAGGGGTCTAGGTTGGTGTTCATTCTCTATTCCTTGATTGTTCAGGTTACTTTCCATTGTATCAGAATTTCTAGGTTCTCTTCTCAATTTTCTAATCCTTCTAACTGTGCGTTCTAATTCCGAATCGTTGGGTATAAGTTTTTCAGGTCCAAATTTATGCATACAATTTGAAATCAGTACTTGGTAATATAATTAACTAAATATAAATATAAAAATAAGTTGCAATTTAAGTCAAAATTTTCTAATAATCCTAATTTATCTGTTACTCTGATCGTGATTTTACTCACTCACTCAATCACTCCCCGGCAACGGCGCCAAAAACTTGATAGCGACTTTATATATGTAATAAAATATAAGATAAACATGGATGTGTTAAATATTCAATAATTATAAATTCACACTTAAAAATACAAGATAAATATGGACTTAATAAATATTCAATAATTGTAAAGTCACACTTATCAACGTATAGATTCGATAAAGATGGATGTATAAAATATTTAATAATTGTAAAGTCACACTTATCAACGCAAGTATACGTATCACTCAAGTAATATAGGGCTCTAATAGAGTGTAAAGTCACACTTAATATGTTTGATTTAATAAAGATGTATATATATATAATATTCAATAATGTTAAAGTCAAATTTGTCAACACAATTATACATATCGCTCAAGTAATATAGGGCTCTAATGGAGTCCTAGATATCAATCCCACAGGGAGTAGTTTAGAATTATGGACTAAGACCTATCGCTCAAGTAATATAGGGCTCTAATGGAGTCCTAGATATCGATCCCACAGAGAGTAGTTTAGAATTACGGACTAAGACTTTAAAAAAACAATACTTTAATCACAACAACGACGTTCAATTTGCTTATCTGTCACTAATAGGCTATTGAAATAAATAGATAATTTTAATAACTAATAAATAACTAATGATATTAAGTAGGTGGGTTTAATTATATTCAATATATAAGAATGCATCCTTCTCCTTGTCAAGAAATTATAGTGAATGGATAAAATTAATTAGTTCAATTTATATTGTGTTAAATAGGAGCATACCTATTCTTTACCCTTTGGTCCAAGTATAAAGAACATTGACTAATCTTATGCTTGTTTACTGAATCTGCGGCTAGGCTGGGACNGGGTATTAAATTGATTAATTATTGACTTCAAAATTCATACCTTTAAGTCCAGGATCATTTAATTTTAATAAAAATCCAAATTCTTAATGATTTAGAAATTTATTAACTTATCTTTTTGATGAGAAAATGAGATTGGTTTCTATCAATTAACCCCTTATGTTTCAAGCATCAAATAAATTGATTAAGATCAGAGGTTACCCATTTCCCTCATTGACTTAAGCCTAAATGGTAATTAAGGCTAAATTTCCAAAATTAACATTTGCCCCTAAGGCTCTAACACTTCATAATTTGTCAAATTCAATTCAAATGACTTTAAAAATTTTCCCTAAGGCTCTAACACTTCATAATTTGTCAAATTCAATTCAAATAACTTTGAAATTTTTATCCTACCTCATTCATGGGTCAATTAAGATATCAGAGGAGAAAATGTGTTTTTTCATAATTTAATTTATTTTATATAATTATTTTCATGCAAAAATAATACTTTTTAAATAAAATTCCCAACTTGACCAAGGTAAATTCTAATCCTTTGAAATTTTAATGGAGGTAGACCTAAACCAGAGAAGTCTTTGGACCAAATTTCATGATTTTTTGAATTCTCTGTGATTTATCAGAATTATTTAATTTATGGGTTATTTAATAAAAATAAAATATTTTAAATGATGGAAATTAAGTTTTGTATTTTTGAAAAATTACTAAGAAGTTCTCTAAATCATAAACCACAGTGGAGATAAAAAATCAAGTCACTTAACTTTTAATATTTTCCAAAATTAATTATTTTAGTGATTTAGTGTTTATAAAATTTAAGTACATTTTTAATGACTTGACCAATAGAATTATTTGCAAAAACTCCTCTATTCATAGTGGACCTTCCAAAATTTTATTAGAATTTTTTAATTAATATGCTAATTTTCATGATTATTTTAAGGAAATAATGTCCAAGATTTGAAAAATATGGATCTCTATATAGGAACCTCCTCTGACTTTGGAAAAATCAGAGGATGTTTCCATTAACAGAGGCTACAACATGCCAAAATTTCAAGCCAAGGTGATGTATCAATATGCATAGAGAAATAAATGATCCCAAACATTTTTTAATTAAATAAAAATATTTTGTGCATCAAATGGACTTGAAATTTATTCCACATTATTCTCCTCTGTTCACTGAGTAAGAGGGTATTTTTATTTTATTTTTGTGATTTTTCTGCACAAAGTTATGGATTTTCTAACTTAGCGGTATTTAAATAAATAAAAAAGACCTATTTTTCTATTTAAACGGCGCGTGCCACCTAAACATAGGGGTATGTTGAGGTCTCATACCACCTGACAGAGTCATGCACCAATAATGAAATTGAATATGAAGCTTTAATCATTGGATTGGAGTTGGCAATCTTAATAAATATAACAAACATTGTCATCTACGGTGACTCTCAACTCATCATCGAGCAAGTCGCTGGACAATACAAAATACTGAAACCAAGATTAACAAAATACCATCAGGTACATGATGAAACTGCTAGAATAGATTCCTTTTTTGACTTTCCACTGGATTCCTAGAGGAGATAACGCCCATGCCGACGCTCTAGCAAAACTTGCTAAGGAATTGGCATGTCCCCCAGAGGATTCCATAGAAATCATAGTATAAGGAAGGTAGGTTTTGTCTCAAATCGACCTTGAATAACGCCCATGTCGACGTTCTAGAAAAACTTGCTAAGGAATTGGCATGTCCCCCGGAGGATTCCATAGAAATCATAGTACAAGAAAGGCAGGTTTGTCTCAAATTGACCTTGAAATCCTACATGAGCTCGTAAAAGAAGAGGTGATAAATGCAATTATCGATACCAACAAAGATTGGCGCAAGCTATTGATAGAATACTTGCAAATTGGAAATTTGCCTAAAGAAAAGTCTAAGGCACATCACACTACAACAAGGGCTATGTAATACACCTTGGTTGGTGATGTTCTCTTCAGAAGATCATTCGATCAGATGTGGCAACGATGCCTAAGCAAAGCCGAGGCACAAAATATTGTTAAAGAAGTACATGTAGGAGTGTGTGGCGCTCACCAGTCAGGGCCAAAAATGAAAATGAAAATCAAAAGACTTAGATAATATTGGCCAACGATGATGTCGAACTGTATGGATATAGCTAAATGATGTCACCAGTGTTAGCTGCATGGGGTGGTCTTGCACCAACCTCCGAAAGTGCTATACCTAACCGTTGCCTCGTGGCCATTCTGGTGCTTGGGCATAGACATAATAGGACCGATAGACCCTCTTTCTTCCAAAGGACACATGTTTATACTTGCCGCTATGGATTATTTCTCCAAATGGGCAGAGGCAGTACTGTTACAAGAGGTTACGACACAACACAACCTTCTCTTCTTCAAAAGCCAAGTCGTCTACTATTTTGGAGTACCACAAAGAATAATTTTTGACAATGGGACAACTTTTAAAAGCACAAAAATCAAGAATTTCATCAAACAACATGGAATAGATTGGAGATACTCTACAATTTACTACCCAAGAGCAAATGGCTTGGCTGAAGCCTTCAACAAAATACTAGTACAAATTTTAAGGAAAACATTAGAAGAAAACAAAAGAGACTGACATAACTAACTGTTAGAAGCCTTGTGGGCCTATGGGACAACGTTCAGGACTCCCACTCAGTGTTCACCTTACATGCTCGTGTACGGGTCCAAGGACGTGCTATCATTAGAAATTCAGACGATGTCTCTTAGAGTCATAGTCACCAACCAACTCACAACATAGGAAAGTGCAAAGCCCAGACTTGAAGAACTAGAGAGTCTTGAAGGAAAATGATCCGAAGCACAAAACCATTTGGAACTTTACCAGGAAAAGATGGTACAAGCTCGTGATAAATTGGTCCGCCCAAGGACATTCAAAATTGGTGACCTTGTCCTCATGCTCAAAAGACCTATTCTTGCACGCCGCAAGTTAGGTTGAAAATTTGAGCCGACTTGAGAGGTACCATTTGTTGTTGAAAATGTCTACACAGGAGGAGCCTACCAGTTAGTGGAATTTTGGGGTAAGAGACCCATGCTACCAATTAACGGATGATATCTGAAGACATACTACGCAACCTAACATTGTTTGCCTTCACTTGATTTGAAATTTTGAAATTTTGATTTTTTTAGGCTTATCTATATGGCCAAACGTCTGTGACTACGTCCAAATTTTTGTAATAAATTAACCTCAACATAATAATTTTTTTGAACATCACACACTTCAATTTCCTCTTGTCAAACTTAATATGCTACTAAATTAAATAAAATTCACACATAAATAAATGATTTCTTCACCAAAATAAACTAAAATTTCCTTTAATAAATATTTTGTTTTGTTCTTGTTCAAGCTAAGTTTCAGGCCACTGACATTTTTTTGGTCGTCTACAGAGAAATGTCAGGCTAGAGGCTGATCTTCACCTTTAAATATGGCTGGAATCTCACACTAAATGAAGAACTTGGTGCCTGGTCACTACTGATAATGATTTTCTTACGCTCTGCTACAGAGAACAGAATGCAAAAATGGTAGCCGATGAAAGCAGAGGGTTTTCTTACGAGAGGAGAAAAGACCAAAAGGAGGCAGAAAAATCCCCCATTCTTGAGGGGAACATTTATGATCTAGGCATGAGAGAAACTTTTTTAGGCTTGCCTGTCATAGATGATGATTCAGGTTTGTTACTGAACCAGAAATACTATTAGCTTCAAATGTTCTGTGCACACGTTGCTCTACTTACAACACTGAAATATTTGCACGATCATCGACTATGGGGGCATTGTGGAATGCCCAGATTGCAATGCCTTGCACCTATAGCACTATACTACCTTAGAGGAGTATGCCTCTATAGATGATGGATCTCAAACTACTGATTTCCTGATAGAAGCAGAGCGATATATCCTAATGGATGCAGAGCCATATGTTCCGAGGGGTACAAGGCCATACGTCCCGTCAGATGCCAGATCATACATTTCGTTAGAGCAAGATTCAGCACCGGCATGGGTTCCCGCCGTTGTTGAAATAAGGGAGCCACCAATCATAATCATGGTAGAATATTACAGAATAAGCAAAGTGATTAAAAGAAATTTTGAATTCTAAAAATAAGTACAAGGGAGATTCATCAACATACTAGAAGGATTGGAATTATACAACAGGGTCTTCTCAGAGAGTGATGAACAAAACATACTTGACTGCATTTTTTACCTAAGAGACAGAGGTCGAGCAGGCCTGCTCATGAAAATGACCTATTCTTAGTCGAGTAAATGGATGTGAGGAAAAGGGAGAATTACCATCCAGTGTGGCTACTGCTACAACTTTACAAATGACAGACAAGGGAATCCAGCAAGATTCTTAGACATGATCAGGTGGATCCACTACTGCCAATGATAAAGTGGATGATTAAAAGGATGGTCAGGTAGAGTATACTCCCTGCTAATTGAATTCCTAACAGTTTCATTTTCAACATCTACAATGAGGGTGACTGCATTCCTTCACATATAGACCACCACAACTTTGTAAGAGCTTTCTATACAGTCTCATTCATGAGTAAAAGCAACATCTTATTTGGGGAAGAAATTGATATCATTAGACCTGGGGAGTTCAGAGGATTTGTGGAGATTTTCTACCAGTTGGCTCAGTACTTGTCCTCAAAGGCAATGGAGAGGACGTCACCAAACATTATATTCCACGAGTACAACACCGTAGGGTGTCTGTGACCTTCCGACGAATGAACGACAGCAAAATGCTACACGGATTCAGCCAGATCCAGAGCTGGAGGAACTGCTACCATACAAGCTATTGGAAGGTTGTACCTTTAAGTACATGCAAAGGGAACTTTGTCCTGGAGCATGGCTTAGAAGGTCTGCTCTATCAGGAGCTTGTCACAATAGGATCAGATGATCAAACGATTCTTCTCCGTTTTACTACATTATAACAAATATGATATATATCTGAGATACTAAGCCTATGATATGGAATTAGCGTGAGATATTTTGGATGTACTTTGATGCAGTTAGCATATTGTACTATTTGAGGTGTTAACCTACACTTGATCTGTAAAATTTATTGGAGCAGATTAATGAAGTTTCTTTCAAAAATTTGAATGTTTGTTCAATTACCCCAATTATACGATGGATAAAAGCCATGGACCATGAGTTGGTTCAAAATTTCAATGAACAAAGAATGAAACAACAAAATTTGACAATAATAAAAAATAAAAAATAAAATAAAATAACCAACAAACAAACAGCAAAACAATTCTATTTTGAAAATCAACCAACTAAAATTAAATCTTTGATATTTTGAAAATTAAACATGATAAAAACAACTAGGAAAAAAAATAAACTTGTTGTGTTGATTCTCTCAATTTTAAGGTCTCTTACTCTTTGCTCGTGTAACATAATTATCTTTGTCTGCACTAATTCACTTCACACCCTCTTGGAGTCTCACGTTCTGCATAAAACCTCACAAAATTTCACAAATCTTCTTCAATAATGTCAAATTTTCACATAACACGCATCTTTGAATTCAACACTACAAACCCTGCAAAAATTTCAATTCTGATTTTAAAATCAGTCCTTAACTTCTGATTCACCCTTTTGAGGTCAGTCTCTACCTTCCAACACTCTCTTTTGAGATTGATCATTAACTTTCAATTCTTAATTTAGAATCAGTCTTTAACTTTTGATTCACCCTTTTGAGGTCGGACCCTACCTTCCGTCACTCTCTTTTGAGAATGATTGTTAACTTTCAATTCTCATTTTAGAATCAGTCCTTAACTTCTGATTCACCCTTTTGAGGTTAGTCCCTACATTCCAACACTCTCTTTTGAGATTGATCATTAACTTTCAATTCTCATTTTAGAATAAATCCTTAACTTATGATTCACCCTTTTGAGGTCGGACCCTACCTTCCGACACTTTCTTATGAGATTTATCATTAACTTTCAATTCTCATTTTAGAATCAGTCCTTAACTTTTGATTCACCCTTTTGAGGTCAGACCCTACCTTTTGACTCTCTCTTTTGAGATTGATCATTAAATTTTAATTCTCATTTTAGAATCAATCCTTAACTTTTGATTCACCCTTTTGAGGTCAGACACTACCTTCTGACTCTCTCTTTTGAGATTGATCATAAACTTTTAATTCTCATTTTAAAATCAGTCCTTAACTTATGATTCACCCTTTCTGAGGTCGGTCCCCACCTTCCAACACTCTCTTTTGATATTGATAATTAACTTTTAATTCTCATTTTAGAATCAGCCCTTAACTTCTAATTCACCCTTTCGTGGTCGGTCCCTACCTTCTGGCACTCTCTTTTGAGATTGATCACTAACTTTCAATTCTCATTTTAGAATCAGTCCTTAACTTCTGATTCACCCTTTTGAGGCCGGACCCTACCTTGCGACGCTCTCTTTTGAGATTGATCATTAACTTTCAATTCTCATTTTAGAATTAGTCCTAAACTACTGATTCACCTTTTTGAGGTCAGTCCCTACCTTCCGACACTCTCTCTTGAGATTAATCCTTATATTTCAATTCTCATTTTAGAATTGGTCCCTAACCCTAACTTCTGATTCCTCTTTTTTTGAGATTGGTCCATAACTTCTGATCCTCTCTTTTGTGATTGGTCCTTAACATTCAATCCTTAGCTTGGAATGAGTCCCTAACTTTTGATTCCTCTCTTTTCATGATCAGTCCTTAACCTTCGACCCTCTTCTGAAATTATAACCTAAACTTGAATTACCACTCTCGGTTTAGCATTTACATACTGATTCATATCTTCTATGAAATGCTGAAATCTAATAACCCCAACCCACTCTGTAGTCCCCAACGAGAGTTTCTACTTCTTAATTTTGATCAAATTTTCACCTGCTAATTTCCCAGTGAAAATAAGTAGCACACTCAATTTCTACACTCCTTTTGTGTTTGTTGACTTAGGAGTCTGTATTGGTTTTGTTTATCTCGACGGTCAACGTCAATACGGACGGTGTGCTTGCCCAGCACACCACACTTATTGGGGGTCCATTTAATGACCTCACTTTTGGTTGAGGTCTAGTTTTCCTCTTTAGTAGCCTAGGGTCTAGCCATAGTTTTTTCCTATTGACTATTCCTAGAAAACTAGAAAAGGAACCCTCACCATTAGAAATTCCAAACTTCTCTTTACTAAACTTGAAGCTCTACATATTTGTCCTAACCTCTAGCACTTAGTGGGTGGGGTCATTATGAGGGAGCTCAAGGAGAGTTCCCATAGGACTGTTTGACCCTGGCTATTAGTCTAGAGCTAAGGCACTCACTACAATCACCTCACTCACAATCACTCGGTACCCTAAAACCAAAATTTTCTTGACTTTGATCTCTTAATTTTTTGGGAGACTCATGTAGATGGTCCCATTAACCCACTAGCCCTAGGCTAGGGTTTAGCAAAGACCAGTACATAGAGGACCCAAATGGGGATTCCATTGGTCTATAGCTCATTTATGGTGGTTGGCACCCCAATTCTACCAAAAATACTCAACTTGGCCTTTTGCCCTAAACTCCCCCAAATTACCTAAGTACCCTTGAAACCCTAAATATGGCCAAAATTCCAAAATTTACCCAAAATCCCTAATTTATTCAAAAATCATTTCTAACCTTTTGAAAATACCCAAATTACCCAAAATCACCAAAAATTGCTAAACTACCAAAATGCCCCTCCATAGCCCAAAATTCTAAAAATTCCAAAAAAATCCAAAAAAATTTCCAAAACCTTTCAAATATTCCTAATTTCATTTTTCTCAACTATCATATAACCCAATTTGACCAATTTGACCATCTTTGTCCAAAACCCCAAATTGCCCATAAAAGGCCCAATCTCCCAAAATCCAGCTAAAATATCCATCAAATTGGCCCCAATTTCCCACAATTTCAATCCTAAACTTAAATTCACCTTCCATGTGACAAATTTAAACCAAATTTAAGTTCAATTGGTTCATTCTTTGAGCCCAATTTTGATCCAAATCAAAACCCCCAATTTTGGCCACATGACCTAATCTCACCTAATTAAACCCATAACCCACTAAATTTGCCACAATTTATGTTTAAAACTCTTCATAACATTCCTAAACATCAAACTTGGCCTTTAATTGGCCTTGGTGAAGCATCAATTTCATTTAATTTCAACCTAAGTCAAAAGCCCCAAATTTTACCCCAAAGTGGCTATGCCTCCAAATTTCACCAAATTGATTGCCTTAACCCAAAAATTGGCACCCAATTCATGTTAAAAACTCTTCATCACATTCATATTGACCATTCTTAATAATCAATTTGGACTTAGCCCAAGCCTAGCCCAATCTAGACTCAAGTGTAGCCCAACATGCCCAAATTCTCAAAAATTCTAAAATCCTTCAAATTGAAACCCCATGTAAACTCAAAATTCTTTCAATCCTTCACCAAAAATTTTCATTAGAGTCATCTCCATTAAATACGTCAATCAATTAGGTAAATTAACATGGATAGCCTATCCCAAACCCATGTCTTGGTCATTTTCACCCACTTGAACCCATGCACCAAAATTGACCTATACATGTCAAATTGGTCAAGACAAGGCCACCACAGCCATGTTTTTGACCCTATTGACCAAGCCAAACCCCATGGAACCATCCAAATGAGCTATGGACCAAAGGATCCACAAATTAAGGGATTTCATTCCATATTTTCTTAAGCCAAGGATATTTTTGCCAAAACTAAACACCAGCTCATCTATTTCCTATGACATATTCCCCTGGCTCACCTGACCTCCTAGCCACTCCCCTGGCCTGATCAGCCATCCTAGTGGCTGAAAATTGTCAAAACTGAGAGCCACACTAATGGAATCAAACCCAATTTAAACCTAGAGGCCACCTCATCCAAACTAAATGTTAGAGCCTCTCTACCCTCCACCTAAGCAAGCACTTTAACCCCCAAATTGGCCAGGACAACAAGCCTTAAGCCATTTTTTATAAACGCTCACCTCCACGGCCATGGAAGGAGTGCTAAGAATTTCTCAGAGAGCACCCTCCAAATTACTCCAAGAGCCTCTTTGAGACCTCCTCAGTGCAACCCCACCACCACAGTGCCCTGAATCCCCTTGTTGGAGTTCAATTTTTGAGCTCAAAACCTTGTTGGAGAAAGGACAGAGCCTTGCACTCCTCTACACTACACCAAAATTAAATTAAAATCACCCACACCTTCATTACAGTAAAAGAAGGAGAAGCCCCATAAAATTCCCCTTTCTCAGAGCCCCTAGCATAGCTCTAGACCAACACCTGAAATCGAGCGTGGTCAAATTCATACCTATGCCTTTCACCATAGCAAGAGGCTTAATCCCTAGCCTTCTTAGACCTCCATGAACATGTCGAGCACCTCTTCTCAAAGCATCCCTTCTCAGAACAAAGGTATTGAACTCCCTCCCTAGCCTCCTTGGACCTCCTTGGAAGATTGTTGCCGTATTACCATCACTCCATGGACATAGTGAGGAGTGAAAGAACTTCATTCCCATCACCTGAGTTAGTGCATTTTCCAAAAGACTTGCTACTAAAGAAGGATGTTCTGTTAGTGAATTACTTAAGCGAGTGGGACATACGATTTCCCCTCGTATGAAATAGGAAATTTTGAAGGATGTTACGTCTGTTAGAAAATCTCACAAGTCGACCGAAAAGTCACCTACTCGTATTCCCGTCTGGTTCCATTTAGGAAACCAAGTTGATATTGCTATAGTCACCACAGATCATACCACCACCAAGACCGCAGGTTGCTGATCGATTAAGTTGAGACTAGGTCTGAGAAGCTTACCCGTCATTCCTGCAATCACGAAGAGAAAGACAAGATGGTTACCTGACACTGTAGCCGGTCTACACCACGAGGAGCATACCTTCCCTCAACATACAGATGTCTCTACTAATATGTCCCATCCTGAGACATCATCGTCAAGGAAGAAGAGGGTATGGGTAACCAAGTTTGCTGCACCGATACAGCTCAGTGAGCCTAAAGGATAGGAAGTAAAACCAGTGCCTGAAATATCTGACATTATCGTGACAATAGCCAGCGAGATGAAGGAACAAGTAAAAGATATCCACCAAGGTCCTCCAGATCTTAAAGCAATCAAGGAATCGATAATTGAGGAAAAGGTTGAAAAACTCAAGATTGAGATTTCTGAGTTAGCTCGAGAGCACGGAGTTTCCGTCAATAGCGACAATGAAGCTTTTGATTACAGTGATTACTTGGAGGAGGATTTCATGGATGTCCATGTGATCAAAACCAGAGCTACCACATGTGCACGCGAGGCTCAACCTCACACCGAAGAGAATGCCATAGATGAATTGCATAGGGTTATCCTCCTAAGGGATGAGCAAGTCTGTCTACTAGAGAAAAGAATAGAAGAGATGATTGCAGCTATGACCGCCATGGCCACCATTCAAGGGCAATCACAAGCACCAAAATTGGACTCTCCAGAGATTAATCAGCCAAAAATCATACACATCACAGATGAAAGAAGAGAGGCTACTTCAGCAGAAAAAGATGAACAATCAAAGAAAGATTCTCCATCAGGTTCCATGCCAGAAAAGGAATTCAAGCAAATGGTTGAACAAATACGAGATGCCTTAGCCCAATCCAAGGGTGGTGCATCAATTTTGAAGGGTAGACCTTACCCAAAGGAGTTTGATGACATGCCTTTCCCCAAGGGTTTTGTGACCCCAAACTTGAAGATATTCGATGGGACTGGAAATCCCAGACAGCATATAGCACATTTCCGAGCCAGTTGTGGCAACACTAGGAATAATAAAGCTCTACTCTGCCAGCAGTTCGTCAGCAGCTTGTCAGAGATTGCTTTCGACTGGTATGCTGACATGCCCAAAGGGTCAGTTAAGAAATTTTCTGAGTTAGAACAGTTATTTGTGAAAAGATTTGCTAGGGTACAACATCACATGTCTATTGGAGAGCTCATGATGGAGAAGCAGAAGCCCAGTGAAATCTTGGCATACTATATTTTGAGGTAGAGAAACCTTAGCATAAAATGTGAACCTCAACTACAGAAACATCAAATTATATTTGGAGGTGGAGAAACCATAGCATGAAATGTGAACCTCAGCTACAGGAACATCAAGCGGTTGAAATTCTCCTGAAAGCATTCATGGGCCAGTAGCTTTCATGCTTAAGGGACTCACCATAAAATCCTTTGAGAAGCAACTCAGTAAAGCCAACAGTCTTCAAGAAGAAACGAAGCACATGGAGCCACATGAAAAGGCTAAGGTGACCAGAGTGTTCGAAAGAAAATCAGGAGTAGTCGGACTGTCGACAAAAGAAAGTAGCCAATAAAGGTATATGTAGAAGAGCATTGCCAGTCTTCATCATAGTACTCTCAGAAACAGAGCAGCCAATCCAACCAATGGCCGTCTCAGAAGGGATCACCTCGAACAGCGGGTAAAAGAATATCCCAGTTAGAGCGACAGAAAGTTGTGTATTCCTCCAAAGATGAAGCTGTACCTAAAATATTCAAAAGCTTGATTTAGAAAACAGAATTTAAACTACCTGATCCAAAGAAACCTAAAGAGGTGGATAAGAAGAATGAACCAAATTATTGCCCGTACCACCGGTTACTTGGACACACTATAGACAAGTGTTTCGTCTTTAAAGACTGGCTCGAGAAGAACCTCAAGGAAGAGAATATAACAATCTTGAAGGATTATTTGAGAGAACCTGAAAAAGGTTCCATAAACATGATTTCAGCTGACTCAATCTCCCCAATTGATCCATATGTCGGAATAGATGGATGGAGTACAACTGTGGATGAACTCAAGAGGGTCCTTAATCACATACAAGATTCATCGAAACAAGCTTCTATGAACACCAAAGAAGAATGGAAGGAGGTCTGGAGCAGGTCGTACAAAAAGATACTGAACAAAATACAGTCTGCATCAAAACAAGCCTCCATTCAGAGTCTGCAGCATACAAATCCCGAGATGAAGGTTTTGCCAGAAAATTCATCATCGTCAAGCACAAAGATCAGGAAGAGGAAAAGTGTCACTGCTAAGATTGAAAGCACGGGGAGGTAGGATAGGGGCTGCCTCTACTCGATTGGTTGTCTCGGATTTGGGGAAAAAAATCCTCGAACCCTTGACTTTGTATGATTATCTTTTTGTCCCTTCGGGGTCTTGTGAATATAATGATTGTGATTTCGGCTACATTTTTTACTATTTCTAGTAATAACGTGACTGATTCTGATCGATCTAGCTGCGATCTCGATCCCTAAAATGATCCTCAAATCGTACTCGAGTTTGATGAACTCATTGTCAATGCCAAAGAAGAACTCAATGATATTGCTTACGACAGCACCGATAACGAAGAGCCAATTCTCGAGCATCATGGTGCACCGCTCACCACTAACCTAGATCTTTTTAATGGAGAGGAAAAGACACTGGAAGGTTCAACAATAATATCTCAAGAAGAAGAAATCATAGAAGTTAACTTAAGGAGCGGAAAAGTGTTACCACCAAGAATAGCTCCAACAGACAAAGGAAAATAGATAATGACTCAGAAGAGATACCCCCACCTCCGCCAGTGGAAGAACCACATAATCAAGATAAAATTGGAGGATCCTACAAAGTAGACTACAACGTGCTAGCTCATCTTAAAGGAGCGGAAAAGTGTTACCACAAAGAACAGCTCCAATAGACAAAGGAAAACAGATAATGACCCGAGAAGAGATACCCTCACCTCCGCCAGTGGAAGAGCCGCATGATCAAGATAAAATCGGAGGATCATGCAAAGTAGACTACAACGTGCTAGCTCATCTTAGGAAGTTGCTTGCCCGACTAAGCATTTATGATGCTCTGATCCTGTCAAAGGAAATGAGAGAATCTCTGGTTACAGCTTTGGTTGATCCAAAAATTTTCTTAGCTTAGTTGTCTAGCACATCCTCAGATGAAGTTTGCTCGTTGAGAGAACAGTCAGGGGTAACTTTCACAAATGAAGACTTGCTGCCCGGTACCACCGACCACAACCGTCCGCTCTACATCTTCGTCAACATCGGTAGATTTGTGTTATCTAGAGTTTTAGTGGATCCTAGAGCATCTCTTAACTTGATGAGCCTACACACATTGGCCTATTTGGATATTGAAGCTCAAGCGCTTACGGTCAATAAGATGATGTTAAGAGGATTCATCCAAAAGGTAGAAAGAGCCCTTGGATCAATTACATTACTTATGAAGGTTGGAGAACTCGTAACAACCGTTAAATTTCATATCATCGACGCCGAGACCTCTTTTAACGCTCTATTGGGTTGACCATGGATTCATGAGCATAATATGGTTCCATCATCCCAACACCAGGGCATTAAATACCGCAAAGATGGTCAAGAAAATTGCATCAAGGGAGACCTACAACCATTTTCAGTGCATGAAGTTGGTATCCATGAAGATACTGCCTACTACCCGCCTCCAAAGAGGGTTGTCTTCCTCGTGAAGTTATCACAAACAAAGATGAAGATTCAGAAAACTCATAAAAAAAGGCCATACAACTCCGCTTCAACAACCTTCTACCACTCCCTTACAACGAGTTGGTGGAGGTTCTTCTAGTTCACGCACCCGAGGTCAAGGTCGGGGACGCGGACGAGGAAAGATCAATTTAATTGTTGAACAAACTATGCCAACTATCAACATTGGTGATGAAGACAGTTCTGAAGATGAAATAATGGTGACAAAGCAGAAGAAACCTCAGTATGAGATATCTTTAGAAGATACAGAGAGGAATGAGTATGAAACAATGTATGATCAGATAAACCACTATGTAAACAATATGACCCTTACTCCAATTCTCCCTCAAAAGTTCGAGAGTTTAGAGGTCAAGGAAGTCCATAGTGTTGGTTCAAAGCCGATCAAATTTTACTGTGCTTCTACCTTTACTGAGCTTGAAAAACATGTAAATTTGGATGCTGATTCTAATGAATTAGTGGAATTGCCTTTTGGTTAATTTTCGCCTTGTGTTCAAAAGTTAATCCAACAAGGACACTTACCAAAACGAATATCAAAAGATAAATTTTAACTTTTTGAAAAATTATGGAATGCTAAAAGTGAAACTCCCAATTCAAAAGAAGATCTCGGATTTGATACAGTTAGACCAGTCAATGATTCTGAATTTTGCATGGTTGTTACTAGTGAGTCGGAAGAGGATTGTCTCGATATAGAGGATGGCTCTACTGATCAATCAATAGAAGATGCTCTGTCAGAATTTGAGGAAGAAATTAAATCCACTGTCGATGAATTGAAAGAGAATAACCTCGGGACTGAAGAACGACCCCGACCTACATTTATAAGTTCTCTACTTGATGATGAAGAATCTGCAAAACTGGTCAAACTATTGACAAAATTCAAAGATTGCTTTACATGGAGCTATGATGATATGCCAGGGTTGTCAGCAGAGGTTGCAGTTCATAAACTTGAAGTGGACAAGAATATAACCCCAGTAAAACAAGCTCCTATGAGAATACACCTTGAAATAGAATAACGAGTCATTGCCGAGGTAAAGAAATTGATAGATGCCAACTTTGTTAAAGAAGAGAAATACCCCACATGGTTAGCCAATATTGTATCTATTAAAAAGAAAAATGGACAGATCCACATTTGTGTCGACTTCAGGGATTTAAATAAAGCATGTCCAAAAGACGAGTTTCCACTACCTATACTAGAGATGATGGTGGACATCGCTTCAACACATGAGATTTTCTCCTTCATGGATGGATCATCGGAATACAGCCAAATCAAGATGGCTCCCGAGGATGCAACACTTACAGCTTTCAGAACACCGATTGGAATTTTCTACTACACAGTGATGTCGTTCAGCCTAAAGAACGCCGAAGCAACATATCAGCGTGCAATGATGAAGATTTTTTACGACCTCACTCACAATCAAGTAGAATGCTACGTGGATGCTTTGGCCATCTAAAGTAAACAAAAAATAGACCATTTGTACGATTTGAGGATTGTGTTTAAACGGTTACAACGATATGACCTTAAAATGAATCCTTAAAGTGCGCCTTTGGCGTCATCTCCATGAAATTTCTAGAATTCGTTGTCCGTCATTGGGGAATCGAGATTGACCTGGATAAGATTAAAGCTATCTTGGAAATGCTTCCCCCTAAAACCTTGAAGCAGCTACATTCCTTCCAATGGAAGTTGGCATATCTAAGACGCTTTATTTCTAATCTCTCAAGTAGGTGTCAGCCTTTCTCGGCATTGATTAAAAAGGATGCAAAATTTATTTGGGAAGAGAAATGCCAACGGGCCTTTGAGGATGTTAAACAATATTTAATGACACCTATTTTGGCAGCCCTTATCCTAGGGAAACCGTTGATACTTTAGACCACGGCTTTAGACGACTCTCTTAGAGTCCTATTACCACAAGTCAATGAGGAGGGAAAAGAAAATGCTCTTGAGTCATCGTCTAATACCGACGGAGATAAGGTATCCACCTATTGAGAAGCATTGTCTGATATTAGTTTTCGCTGCCCAAAAGCTTAGACATTACATGCTTTCTCATAAGATTACCCTGAATTCGAAAGTTAATCCATTGCAATATTTGATGACCCGACCAACACTCTCCGAACGTTTAGCGAGATGGTCAATGATCTTATTGCAATTTGATATAACTTTTATGTCCCTCTGTGCTATCAAGGGACGGATTTTAGCAGACTTTCTCGTTATACACCCACTGCCAGTTGGGTCCTCTCTCAACGACGAGTTACCAGACGAGCAAATACTACAAATGGAACTTTCTAGTGCGCAACGCTGGGAAATGTACTTTGATGGTGCTTCGTCAGCCAGGAAAGACAAGGGATCAGGAACAGTTATACCAGGCAAAGCAGGGATTGGTTTGATCTTTATTATGCTAGATAAGGGTATGATGAGTTTCTCATACCACCTGACAAAGCCATTCACCAACAATGAAGCAGAATATGAAGCTTTAATCACCGGATTGGAGTTGGCAATCTCAATGGATATAAAAAACATTGCCATCTATGGTGACTCTCAACTTGTCTTCCAGCAGGTTGTCAAACAATAAAGAATTTTAAAACCAAGATTAGCAGAATACCATCAGTACACGATGAAGCTCCTAGAGCAGATTCCTGAGGTGACTTTTTATCGGATTCCTTGGGGAGATAATGCCCATGTCGACGCTCTAGAAAAACTCGCTAAAGCAATGGCGTGTCCCCAGAAGGATTCCATCAAAGTCATGGTGCAAGGAAGACGAGTCTTGTCTCAAAACGACTGTGAAACTCTATGCAAGCTTGGAAAAGAAGAAACAATAAATACAGTTGCAGACATCAACGAAGATTTGTGTAAGTCATTAATAGAATATTTGCATACTGTAAAGTTGCCAGAAGACAAGTCTGAGGTGCACCACATCACAAGAAGGGCCATGTCTTATGCTCTGATGGGAAATGTTCTCTACAGAATATCGTTCGACCAAATGTGGCTACGAAATTTGAGTAGAGCCGAGGCACAGAATATTGTCAAAAAAGTACATGTTGGATTGTGTGGCGCTCGCCAGTCGGGACCAAAAATGAAAATGATGATCAAAAGACTCGGATATTATTGGCCAGCAATGATGTCTGATAGCATGGATACAACCAAAAGATGTTACCAATGTCAAGTGCATGAGGTGGTCTTACACCAGCCTCCGAATGTGCTGCACCCAACTGTTGCCTCGTGGCCATTCGAGTGTTGGACCACAGACATAATGGGTCTGATAGACCCTTCATCTTCTAAAGGACATAGGTTTATACTTGTCGCCACAGATAACTTCTCCAAATGGGCAGAGGCAGTACCGTTACGTGAGGTTACAACACAGCAAGTCCTTCAATTTTTCAAAGGCCAGATTGTCTACCGTTTCAGAGTACCACGAAGTATAATCTCTGACAACGGGACAGCTTTCAAAAGTACAAAAATCAACAATTTCATCAGAAGACATGGGATAGATTAGAGATACTCTACAATTTACTATCCCAGAGCAAATGGTCTGACTGAACCGTTTTGGAGTACCGCGAAGAATAATCTCTAACATTGAGACAACTTTTAAAAGTACAAAGATCAACAATTTCATCAACATGGGATAGATTGGAGATACTCTACAATTTACTATCCCAGAGAAAATGGTCTGGCTGAAGCATTCAACAAGACACTGGTACATATTTTAAAGAACACATTGGATGAAAACAAGAGGGATTGGCATAACAAACTAGGAGCTCATGTACGGGACCGAGGCTGTGCTACCGCTAGAAATCCATACACCATCTCTCAGAGTCACCATTGCCAACCAACTCACAACGGAAGAAAGTTCAAAACTCGTACTTGAGGAACTTGAGAGTCTCAAAGGAAAACAACTAGAAGCCCAGAAATATTTGAAGCTCTACCAGGCAAAGATGGTACAAGCCCATGACAAATTGGTCCGCCCAAGAACATTCAAAATTGGTGACCTCGTACTTGTGCTCAAAAGGCCTATTCTTCCTCGCCCGAAAATAGGTGGGAAGTTCGAGCCAAACTTGGGAGGGACCATTTATCGTTGAGATGGTTGATACAGGATGAGCCTACCAGTTATTAGACTTTCGGGGTAAAAGACCCATGTTACCGATAAATGGACGATACCTGAAACCTATTACGCAACCTGATGCCGCTTGCCTCCGCTTGCCTCTGCTTGCTTTGGAAAATTTGAAACCTTGATTATTTTAAGGTTATCTATGTGGACAAATGTCTATAACCGAGTCCAAACTTTGTAATTAACCTCAATATAATGAAAATTTTGAGAAGATATTTGAACTTCACATGTTCTCTTTTCTACTATTGAATTTAAAAACCCCATTAAATTAAACGAGACTCACACATAAAATGAATAATCCTTTTCACCAAAATAAACTAAAATTTACTTTAATAAATACTCTGTTTTGTTCTTGTTAATGCCAAGCTTCGGCCCACTGACGTTTTTTTCTATCATCTGCAGAAAAATGTCAGGACAGAGGCTGATCTTTACCTTCCAGAACGACTGGAACCTCGTATTGAATGAAGAGATGGCGCCGCAAGGAGGTGTCATAGATTTCAACGTTGATTTCAACCAAGTTGATATGGACTACGAGGGTCCTCTAATGGACATAGTCAGCAATAAAGAAAAGGAGGGACTGCCTTCACTGTTGAGGGTGACCACTCAAGACAATGTGTCACGCAAATGTAAAAACGTGATAGCGGAACAAGATCCGATGGAGGGGCCCGCCCGACTGCCCTCCATGATAGCTACTCCAGCAAGGGACCTCATAGCCGCTCGTAGTGAACAACTACTGAATATTCCGCTCCGCCGGACGCATTGCAGAAATGCCAGTCGAAAGAAACAGAGAGCCTTTCTGCGACAGGAACACAAACGCCAGAGAGACGTAAGCATTTTTCTTACCCCCATTCCTGAGGGACATATTTACGACCCAGATCTGAGAGAAACTTCTGCCGGCCTGCACACTACAGATGAAGAGCCAGGATTTGTGACAGAATCAGATGTGCTCCCAGTTCTAGATATCTTATGCAGGGGTTGCCCAACAAGCAATGTTGAGGTACCGGTCGGGACATCAGTCACGGATGCAATTTTAGAATGCCCGGACTGTAACGGTCTGCATCTACAGCGTTTCAGTACAATAGAAGAATACACTTCAAGCACCAACGGGTCTCAGGCTCCAGACTTCACGACAAATGAACCGTATGTCCCACAGGGGACGGATCAGTGCACACCATGGAGCCCAGGATCATACATCCCACTAGAAGTTGAATCTCATATTCCGGATCGACCAACACCAGTTTGGGTTCCCGCCGAGGCCCAAAGGAAGGAACGCCCATGGCAGCTGCCAACTCCTGGTATGCTAGAATACTACAAGATGAGCAGAGTAAATAAAAGAGAATTTAAGTTCTACGAAGAAGTTTAGGGAAAGTTTGTCAACATATTGGAAGGCCTAAAGCTATGATGAAAGAAGCATTTTAGACTGCATCTTCAATTTAAGAGATAGAGGTCGAGCGGGCCTTCTCATGGAGAGGACATATTTTGAGCCGAAGAAATGGATTAGGGGAAAGGGAAGAATCACCATCCAATGCGACTGTTGTTACAATTTTATGAACGACAGACAGGGGAATCTGCCTGTGATCCTCAGATACGACCAAGTGGATCCGTTACCACCAATGATAAAATCGATGATCAAGAGAATGGTCAAGTGGAATATTTTACTCGCTACTTGCATTTTTAATAGTTGTATCGTTAACATTTACGAAGAAGGTGACTACCTTCCCCCACACATCGACCATCATGATTTTGTGAGGCCTTTCTGCACGGTCTCGTTCATGAGTAAAAGCAATATTTTGTTTGGAAAACAAATTAATATAGTCAGCCCTGGCAAATTCAGAGGAGTTGTGGAGATTTCTCTTCCAGTGGGTTTAGTACTTGTTCTTAAAGGCAACGGTGCAGACGTTGCCATGCACTGTATTCCAGGAGTACGACACCGTAGGGTGTGTGTAACCTTCCGCAGAATGGACGACAGTAAAATACCGTATGGATTCCACCAGGACCCAGAATTAGAGGGGTTGTTTCCATACGAGCTATGAGAAGGTTGTACCTCTAAGTACATGCGAAGGGAACTCTTATCTTGGAGCATGACTTAGAAGGTCTGCTTGATCAGGAGCTCAATATACCAGGCACAGAGGGTTCACTTGCTTTCTTTTAACATCATGACATGTATCTGATTTTATGCAATCTATGATGTACTCATAGCATGAAATGATACTCAATGTATTTCAACATGGATTACATGATGTACCTTTTGAGGCATTAGCCTATGTCTGATTCTTGGTATCCCATTTTGGGGCAGATTAATGGAAATTTCTCTCAAATTGTGCCTTTTTGTCTGTTGCCTTTTTGTACGATGGATGAAAGCCGCGAACCATGCGATGGTTCAGAATTTCAATTAACAAAGAACGAAGCAATAAATCTTAAACAATGAATAAAACACAAATGAAAAATAATCATAAATGAATGAATAACAAAATAAATTTCTTTTAAAAATCAACCAATTAAAATTAAAACTTTAAAAACACATTTTTGAAATATTAAATGTGATGAAAAAACCAAGAAAATGAAATAAACCTCTTGAGTGGATGCTTCTGTTTTCGAAATTTCTTACTCTTTGTGCGCGCAACACAACCATCGTTATCTACCTTAACTCTCTTCACATCATCGTAGAATTTTGCATTCTGCACAAAACCTCACAAAGCTCTACAAATCTTCTACAAAATCAGCCTTACCACATGATACGCTTTTGGAAATTCAACACCATAAGCTTTGCAAATTTCAATTCTCATTTTCGAATCAGTCATACATTTCTGATTCATTTCATTTGAGGTCGGTCCTTACATTCTGACACGCTCTTTTGAGAATTGACCTACATTTCAATCCTCATTTCTGAATCTGTCCTACATTTTTGATTCATTTCATTTGAGGTCGGTCCTTACATTTTGACACCCTCTTTTGAGAATTGACCTACATTTCAATTCTCATTCCCGAATCAATCCTACACTTCTGATTCATTACATTTGAGGTCGGTCCTTACATTCCGACACCCTCTTTTGAGAATTGACCTACATTTCAATCCTCATTTCTGAATCAGTCCTACATTTCTAATTCATTACATTCGAGGTCGGTCCTTACATTCTGACACCCTCTTTTGAGAATTGACCTACATTTCAAT
>JXCR01145488.1:8124-37835 GCA_002079205.1 Phalaenopsis hybrid cultivar | reverse complement strand
ATGAAACCACCTAAATCAAGACATGGACCAAAGGTCCCCCAAATTAAGGGATATTATTTCCAAAAATGCACGTGCTTAAGATATCTTTGCCAAATCAAAGCACTTTTGCATTAAATTGTTGTGATGGATTCCTCTGGATTCCCTGAGCTCCTAGCCACCTCCCCCTGGCCTGCCGGCCAGCCTAGTGGCCGGAAAAGCCTAAAACCAACAGTNGGGTATTTTGGTAGAGTTGAGGTACCAACCATCACCAACAAGCCATGGACCAATGGAAATCTCATTTTGGGTTCTCTACATAGTGGTCTTAGCCAAACCATAGCCCTAGGGCTAGCAGGTTTAGGGGACCATCTACATGAGTATCCTAAAAGATCAAGGAAACTAGGCTTAGAAGTTCTAGGTTTAGGGTAGTGAGTGATTGTGAGTATAGATGAGTGTAGTAAGAGAATTAGCCCTAGACCAAGACCTGAGGTTAATCTTATGGTTCAACAGTCCTTAGGGTGACTCATCCTGAGTTTCCCCCATAGTGATCCCACCTACTAAATGCTAGAGGTTAGGACCAATATGTGGAACTTCAGGTTGAGTAAAGAAGAGGGTAGAATATCTAATGGTGAGGGTTCCATGTCTAGTTTTCTAAGAATAGTCAATAGGAAAATCCTATGGCTCGACCTTAGGCTACTAAAAGGGAAAAACTAACCTCTACCAAAAGTGAGGTCAACAAATGGACCCCCAATAGGTGTGGTGTGCTGGGCAAGCACATCACGCGTATTGGCATTGACCAACGAGATCAACAAAAACCAAGACAACCTCTAAGTCAACAGACCCGAAAATATGTGTAGGGTCGTGTGTGTGATTTGTTTATGTCGGGGAATTAGCAGGTGTGTGTTTAGTCAAGTCGAGAAGTAGGGACTCTTGCTGAGGATTGGAGAGTTGACTTTGAGTTATGAAATTTCAAAGATTTCTAAAGGATGGGAGTCAGAATGTAAGTGTTGACCCCGAGGTGAGAATTGAAATTCAGATGTCAATTCAAAAAGAGAGAGAGAGAGAGAGAGTCGGAGTGTAAGGACCGACCTCGAATGTAATGAATAAGAAATGTAGGACCGATTCCGAAATAAGAATTGAAATGTAGGTCAATTCTCAAAAGAAAGTGTTGGAATGTAAGGACCGACCTCAAATGTAATCAATCAGAAATGTATGACTGATTTGGAAATGAGAATTGAAATGTAGGTCAATTCTCAAAAGAGGGTGTCAGAATGTGAGGACCGACCTCGAATGTAATGAATCAGAAGTGTAGGACTTATTCAGGNCCAAACTTCACACAGAGCTTCCCTAAGATTCCCTCAGTGCATTCCAACCATTTTCCCTCACTAATTCCCATTCTCAGAGCTAAATTTTGAGCTTGAAACCTTGCTGGAAAGCACGACTGACCCCAAAACACCTCCACACTCCACCAAACTTCAATTGCTTGCGCCCACACCTTCACAACAACAAGAGAAGAAAAAGCCCCATCAAATTACCCTCTGAAATAGCCTCCACCATAGCTCTAGACCAACACCTGAAATCAAGCTTGATCGAATTCATACCTAGGCCTTACACCAAGACCAGAGACTTAATCCCTAGCCTCCTTGGACCCCAACAAACGTGCCGAGCATCTCTGATTGAAGCCTCCCTTCTTAGAGCAATGGTATAAAACTTCTCCTCCTCCCGAGTTTGTTTTGATTCTCCATCTACTTAGGCTTGATTTCATGGTACATTAACCGTATGAATATGTTCGTCACACTTAGACGAGTCCATAAGATCAAACCCGAGGTGATTTGGTTGAGCCTAGGCTGCGATCTTAGGGTTTTAGTGTGGATGGTCACAGGATCATTCTATCTGGGGCGATGAAGGGGAGCCGTCCGATCGCGCGTGTATCACATAGACGGAGAAGAATGAGCCGGACAGTACTTTGGGACATAAACTGCGAGCCGAGTCAGCAGCTACGTGGACGACGGCGTCCAACCAGAGCGCGCCACGCATGCCTTTGGAGCTGCCTAGGATCTAGTCAGTACGCGCAGTTTAAATAGCTAAATAGGGGTTTTCTTATTTATTTAAAGACACTTAACTTAGAAAATTCATAATTTGTGTAGAAAAATCACAAAAATAAAAAAAAATACCCTCTTGCTTAGGAACAGAGGAGAACAATGTGAAATAAATTTCATGACCATGTTATGCATATTTTCTTTTTATTTAATTAAACATTATTTTGAATCATTTGATTCTCCATGCATGTTGATACATCACCTTGGCTTGAAACTTTGGCATGTTGCAACCTCTGTCAAGGGAAATATCCTCTGATTTTTTCAAAGTCAGAGGAGGTTCCTACATGGAGATCTATATTTTTTAAGTTATTCCACATTATTTCCTTAAAATAATCATAGAAATTAGCATATTGATTAGAAAATCCTAAGAAAATTTTGGAAGGTCCACCATGACTGGAGAAGCCTTTGTAAATAATTTCATGGGTCAAGTCATTTAAAATGCACTTAATTTTTACAAACACTAAATCACTAAAATAATTAATTTTGCAAAATATAAACATTTAAATTGTCATTTAAAACATCCTTAAATTTTCCAAATACTAAATCACTATGATAATTAATTTTGGAAATCACAAACATTTAAATGACTTGCTTTTTTATCTCCACTGTGATTTATGATCCAGAGAACTCATCATAAAAGTTTCAAAATATTTTGAGTTAATTTGATAACTTAAATTGATTTTTAATTCATTGTGATTTATGATCCAGAGAACTCATCATAAAAGTTTCAAAATATTTTGAGTTCATTCAATATACTAAATCACTAAGATAATTAATTTTGAAAAAATATAAACATTTAAATGACTTGATTTTTTATCTCCGAATTTTGGAAAATATAAACATTTAAATGACTTGATTTTTGATCTCCACTATAATTTATGATCCAGAGAACTCATCATAAAAATTTCAAAATATTTTGAGTTCATTTGACAACTTAAGTTGATTTTTAAAAATAAATACCACTTTTGGCATTTAAATGATTTTTAAAAATCAAAATATAACTCAAAAAATTATGAAATTTAGTTTTTAAGTTCTCTGTGATGAGGGGTATTTTTTAAAAATAAAATGATGTTTAAAATAAAAACTTAATTTTTAGCCTATTTTAAATATTTAAATAATTAAAAATCCATAAAAATCACAAAAATAATAAAACTCATGGAAATGTTCTAAATTACTTCCTAATCACTTAGGAACAATTAGAATATTTTTTCTAATTTTTTAAATAAAGATATTGAATTTCAATGCTAAAAAATAATTTTTTTAAAAGACTAAAAATGAGTTTTCACTAAAATAATTCCAATAAATCAAAGGAAAATAAAAAAATATATAAAATTTGCTTCTCTAAGTTCTCTAACCTTAGAGAGATTTTTCAAAAATACAAAACTTAATTTTCACCACCTAAAATATTTTTATTTTATTAAATAACCCAGAATTTCAAATAATTCTATTAAATCACAGACAATTCAAAAAATTATGAAATTTTGTCAAAAGGCTTTTCTAGTCTAGTTCTACCTCCAGTAAAAATTTTAAGAGATTAGAATTCACCTTGGTAAAGTTAGAAATTTTCTTTGAAAAATCTTATTTTTGCATTAAAATAATTAAATAAATTAAATTACATTTTGAAAAATCACATTTTCTCCTCTGATGTCTCAATTGACACATGAATGAGGTGGGATAAAAATTGAGTATTATAGCCTTAGGGGAAAATGTGTAATTTTGGAAATTTAGCTATTAACATTTAGGCTTAAGCCAAGGAGGGGATGGGTAGCCTCTAATCTTAATCAATTCATTTGATTTTTGAAACATAAAGGGGTTAATTGGTAGAAAACAATCTCACTTTCTTAATTAAGATTAATAAATTTCTAAATTATTAAAATTTGGAAGTTTATTAAAATTAAATGATCGTGGACTTAGGGGTATGACTTTTGAAGCCAATAATTGATCAATTTAATACCCCTTATTTTGATTTTCAAAGAAAACCCAAATCATGAATCATGATCACTTAAAGCTTAAACCTTTTCAAAACTAATTAAGACACTCACCTAGGTCTTAAGGGCTTAGTGGTGACTTAGGCTGAATAAAAAAAATTGATTAAACTAATTAAGACACTCACCTAGGTCTTAAGGGCTTAGTGGTGACTTTGGCTAAATCAAAATTAACTAAATAAGACACTCGCCTAGGTCTTAAGGGCTTAGTGGTGACTTGGGCTAAATCAAAATTGACTAAATGAGGATTAGAGAAAGAAACATAATTAAATCAAACATCCTTGAAACACCACTAAGCCCAATTAGGTATAACATAAATATATCAAACATCCTTGAAACACCACTAAGCCCAATTAGGATTAAAATTTGGCTAAGTGTTCATATCAAACATCCTTGAAACACCACTAAGCCCAATTAGGATTAAAAATTTGGCTAAGTGTTCAATTTACACTAACTTTTCCCTTTTAAGGGTCTTCACCCACATAATTCTTAAATTGAATCACAAGTGATAATTACCCTATTCTTAGGGATAATTGAGACATCAGTGCTCACTAAGTAATAAGGGTATTTACAGGATGAACCATTAAGCAACATAATAAGTTTAAATGGACTCGAGGCTTTTCACCAGTTGGTGAGAGGGAAGCATGGACCTACTTCTCTCTCCTAACTTGTTGGATACCTCAGAGGCCTATTAAACTTAATATTCTTCACTCAATGAAATCATGCTGAATTAAAATTTTAAGGACTCAACAAGATATGACATAGGGTTAGGAAAATTACCAAAATTTTTCCTTTCCTGCTCTTCATAAACTGCCTTAACACGCATTATAAGTTTCAGGTGGTGGAACGAGAAGACTCGCTAGGTACACTCTTATAGTTTTCAGCGTTGTCTTTCTTGTACTTTCATACTGTACTTTTATACCTACAAATTTGCATGTTAAACAACGATGTCACCATGTATGAAAACTAAAACCATCAGGATAGCCACATAACCATAACCAAAATAAAAACTAAAATCAACCAAGAATAAACTCACCTCCACAACATTCAAAATATAAAACAACTCAAAATTTAATCACAAACATCACACAAAATTTGCATGTTAACCATAACCATAACCCAAAACCAAAATTAAAAATCAACCAAGATAAAATGGATAGCCACAGAACCAAAATAATCCCAAAACCAAAGCCAAAACCAAAACTAAAACTAAAATCAACCAAGATAAAATTCACCTCTTGCATGTTAACCAAAACCATAACCAAAACCAAAACTAAAATCAACCAAGATAAAATTCATCGCTTTGCATGTTAACCATAACCCAAAACCAAAATTAAAAATCAACCAAGATAAAATTCCCCGCCAGGATATCCACAAAACCAAAACCAAAACTAAAACTAAAATCAACCAAGATAAAATTCACCCCCACGCATTCAAAATATAAAACAACTCAAAATTTAATCACAAACATCACATAAAACCACAACTTCAATTAAATCATAACCATAACCCAAAACCAAAATTAAAATCAACTAAGATAAAACTCACCGCCATAACATAACTTGCATGTTAACCAAAACCAAAACTAAAATCAACCAAGATAAAATTCACCGCCACAACATTCGAATAAACCAAAACCAAAGCTAAAACTAAAATCAACCAAGATAAAATTCACCCCCACAACATTCAAAATGTAAAACAACTCAAAATTTAATCACAAACATCACACAAAACTACAATTGCAACTAAATTAAGACGTCTCTATCCAAAATTTAATCACAAACATCATATAAAACCACAACTTTAACTTAATTAAGATGTCTCTATTTGATGATCGACTAAAACTAAAATCAACCAAGATAAAATTCACCCCCACAACATTCAAAATATAAAACAATTCACACACACATCACACAAAACTACAACTTCAACTAAATTAAGATGTCTCTATCGGATGATCGGGAATTCCTCAAAAAACTACAACTTCAACTAAATTAAGACGTCTCTATTGGATAATCGGGAATCCCTCGGAGGAGGAAACCTACGGTTGCTAACGAGGCTTCCCACGGTTCACCGCCACAACATTCAAAATATAAAACAACTCAAAATTTAATCACAAACATCACACAAACATTAAAAAGTCTCTATCGGATGATCGGGAATCCCTCGGAGGAGGTAACCTACGGTTGCTAACAAGGCTTCCCATGGTTTAAATGAAATTATGGAACTAATTAAGTTGAAGTTTAGGGACTAAGTGAATCCAATAGAAAATAGTGGTGTCGGAACACTCATTAAGTTGAGTTTAGTAAGTTCATTTGGACTAAGTGAATCTAATATAAAATAGTGGTGCCGGAACGTGTTGGGTTTAGTAAGTTCATTTGGACTAAGTGAATCCAATAGAAAATAGTGATGCCGGAACGAGAGTTGGGTTTAGTAAGTTCATTTGGACTAAGTGAATCCAATAGAAAATAGTGATGTCGGAACGAGAACCGTAGGATCCTAACCGGTGTTGCTCTAATCAACTTTAATATGCCCTCATAAAATTTAAATAACTTCAACCATAAGGCCACCTGATTTAATATTATAACTTGACACACTGGATAACTCAAACTTGTCGCGGCAAGGAGCTTGGAGCTAGCATGGTGGGCAACACGACCATCTTCAACAGCAAAACCTTTCTTCCCTAGTTAAACCAATCTTCCTTCCTTAGTCTTAAACAACAAAGCCGTAGANTCAAAACTGAAGCCAAACATTAGGATAGCTTGGGAAGTCACCGAGTTTCTCCTCTGAATCCATGACATCCCCTAGTTCTCCTTCCTTTGGATTCTACAATAAAATGTTACAAATTTGAACCAACCCCCTTTCACACTTCTACGTCTGATTTCGTTGAAGAGTCCTACCCTTTGAAATTCCTTGAAGATAATATTTCTTGATTTTTATTGAGAGTTATTTCGTTGAAGAGTCCTACCCTTTGAAATTCCTTGAAGATAATATTTCTTGATTTTTATCGGGTCTCATTGAAAAGTCCTACCCTTTGAAACTCCTTGAAGATAATATTTCCTGATTTTTATCGAAACATTGAAAAGTCCTACCCTTTGAAACTCCTTGAAGATAATATTTCTCCTGATTTTTATCGAGGTTGGAGTCCTACCCTTTGAAATTCCTTGAAGATAATATTTCCTGATTTTTATCGAGAGTCTTCTAAGCTACCCTTTGAAATTCCTTGAAGATAACATTTCTTGATTTTTATCGAGAGTCTTCTTAGGTGGTTTTGGTCATTTAATATGTAATTAAGTATAGGGGTTTTCCTTTATAGGAAGCATGTCCAAACCCAGCTTATTATAAACCCTATATAATCCTTTATATTATATAGGGGAACTTGTCGGCAAATACAATGGTTTCGCAGAACAAACGGACGTCATACTTTCCTCAGTTTATTTGATCGAGCCTCATCCTCAAGTCTTGTGTTTATCCTTTGGAATAGATACATGATTTGAGATACAGTGCTCTTTCAGTTTAAACTATGAAAAATATGTCGTCAGTTTGATTTCATACTTCAACGTCCTTCCGAAGCGGGGGACGGGATTTTGATCCCAGTGATCGACAGCTTTTTACGGAAACTCCCCTCCAACCCTGAAATAATGCCGACATAACCATAAATAGTTAAAATGTAGCTAAAATCATAATCATTTTAGTCATAAGACACCGAAGGGGTAAAAAGATAATCACACAAAGTCAGGGGTTCGGGGTTTTTCTTCCCGAAATTTGAGACAACCAAACTAGTAGAGGCAGCTCCTATCCTTAACCCCATGCTATCAGTCTTTGTGGTGGTATTCTTCTACTTCTTTATCTTTAATGATGACGGATCTCCTATTGAAATCTTCATCTCGGGCTTGGCAGGCCAAAGACTCTGAACAGAGGCTTCCTTTAAAGCGCTCTTAATCTAGTTCAGTATTTTGTTGGATGATTTGTTCCAGACTGTACTCCATCCGTCTTTTCCAGTATATGGGTCAATCAGAGAGATTGGCTCAGCCGAAATAATATTTATGGAAAATTTTTTGAGTTCTTTTAAATTTTCTTTCGGGATTGTTATATTCCTTTCTTTAAGGTTTCTCTCGAGCCAATCCTTGAAGACGAAACAATGTTCTATTGTGTGCCCTAGTAATCGGTGATACAGACAATAATTTGGTTAATCTTTCTTATCTACCTCTTCGGGTTTGTTTGGATCTGGTAATCTGAATTCAGGCCTTCTTCATTAGACTTTTAAATATTTTTGGTACGGCTTCATCTTTGAAGGAATATACTACTTTCTTACGTTCTACAATGGTCATTTTCTTTTTCTCTGGTTAGTATGATCCTCCCTAAAATGGTTGTCGGCTTGACTGACCATACTGTTGTGTTTGTTGTTGAGTATGTTGTGATGATGATTTCTGAGGATTTTCTCCTTGTATCTTCATTGGTTGTTTTCCTTTATCGATAGTTGTCACTATTCTAGACTTCTTTTCAAATATTCATGTTGCCTTAGATTTCTTATGAGAATCCATATGCTTAATTTCTTCTTAGAGACTACTGACTTTACTAACTAGTTTCTCGAAGGATTTAATGGTGAGTCCCTTAAGCATGAAAACTATTGGCCCATGGATTCTATTGAGTAAGATCTAAATGTGTGATGTTCCTATAGCTGAGGTTCACATTTATTGCTAAGGCTTTTCTTCCTCAAGATGTAATACATTAAAGTCTCATTGGGCTTTTACCTTTCCATCATGAGATCTCCAATAGACACATGATATTGCGCTTTGGCAAATCTTTTCACAAATAATTTTTCCAGCTCATCAAATGTTTTAATTGATCCGTTGGGCAAATCAACATACCAATCGAAAGCAATCTCTGACAGGTTGCTGACAAACTGTTGGAAGAGTAAGGCTTTGTTACCTCTCGTGTTGCCACAACTGGCTCAAAAATGTGTTATGTGATGTATGGGATTTCCAGTCCCATCAAATATCTTAAAGTTTGGGGACACAAAACCTTTAGGGAGGCATCGAATTCTTTCAGGTAAGGTCTAAATTTTAAAAACAATGCACCACCCATAGATTGGGTTAAGGCCTCCCAAACTTGTTCGACCATTTGCTTAAGTTCCTTCTCCGGTATAGCGCTTGATGGAGAATCATTCTTTGGTTGCTCATCCCTGTTTGCTGAAGTAACTTCATTTCTTTCATCTGTGATATGTATAATCTCTGGTTGGTTGACCTTTGGAGAGGCTAACTGTGGTACTTGAGATTGTACTTGAATTATGGTCATGGCGGTCATGTTTCTAGCTATCTCTTCTAATCTTTTATCCAGTTGGCTGATTTGCTCATCCCTTAAGAGGATAGCCCTACGCAGTTCATCTACGGCATTCTCTTCGATGAGAGGTTGAGCCTTGCGTGTAGCTGTATCGGCTCTGATTTCAATTACATGAAGATCCATAAAATTTTCTTGGAGGTAATAGTTGAAGTCAAATTCTTCATCATCGTCCATGGAAACTCCATATTCCTGAGCCAACTCGAAAATCTCGACCTAGAGCTTTTCGATCTTTTCCTCGATTATTGATTCTTGGATTTTCATAAAATCCAGAGGACCCTGTTGGACTTCCTTTACTTTTCCTTCCATCTCGCTGGCAATTGTTAAGACGATATCAGATATTTCAGACTGTGAATTCATTACGTGATCTCTCCCTGCAGGCTTACTGGATTGTATCGGTACAACAACCTTGGGTATCCATACCCTTTTCTTTGACGGTGATGTGTTGAGATGGAGTGTCTCGTTAGAAACATCGGTATGTTGAAGAGAAGTATGCTCCCCACGGTGTAGACCAGATACGGTACTGGGTAACTTCTTCATCTTTTCCCTTGAGAATTTAAAAATAACCTTGTAGTGGGTGATCAGTAGAATTCTTGGACCCAGATGTGACTTAACTGGTTGACGAACTGAGGTCCTAGTAACGGTAGAATCTGTGGTGACAATAGCGGTATCAACTCTGCTTCCCAAACAAAACCAGATAGGAATGCAAGCAGGTAAAGTTTCAGTTGACTTCTGGGAGCGTCTGGCAAATCAGACGTCCTTTAAGATTCCTTTCTTCATGCGAGGGGATACTGCACATCCCAATTATTTGAGTAACTCATCAACTAAACAGCCTTCCTTAGCAACTATCCTCTGAAAAACTAAACTGACTCGGGTGATCAGAGCAGGCTTCTTCCTCTCCACACTATTTTGATGAAGTGACGGTAAAGTATAGGTGATCTTCTCGATACTCTCGTACCTATTGGTATCCATTAAAGGGTGGAATCTACTTTCTCGCATAAGTGGATAAACCTTTGGTATTTTTGACTTGTTCTGGGGAGGATCTTCATCAATAGTAGGTACCTCTTTAGGAATCAAGGCTTTAGTAGCCCTCTAAACCTTCCTGTTGCGATTTCTCCTTTGGGTTTGGGTTAACGGGGTAGTTCTTGAACTTCATCCGATTTCAAACACTGATGGCGGGACAGCCAACCCATCAGTCAGGTCTTCAAAGATCATAACTTCTTTTCCCTTAGCAGCAACGGGAACAACAGGCTTCGTAGGTGCTATGATGGCAGTGGTCTTGACTTTCTTATAAGAAGGAAAGTTCTGAAGGTAGTTCAAGTTAAATTGAGCAGACGACTCCTAGACTTCTGGAGCGGTGACTTTCATCACAACAAACGGAGCTTTCCTGAGGATGACCTCGAGATCTTCAAATTTGGCTCCAAACTTGATTGTGAGAACGACATTACAGGCATTACGACTCGTCGGTAGGTCGCAGGAAAAGTTAGCATTGGGCACGCCATTGCAGCAGCTTCAAAAGAGAAAGCTCTGGGTTAGCTATTTGGCCAAACTTCGTAATCTTAGTGTGATCACTTAAAATTAACAGAGTTCGATCAGTAGATCGGGTATGCTTTTATTTAGTTTGGGGGGAATTTAAAATTTTAGTAAAAGTAGTTTAAAAGTAAAAAAATTTTATTAATATAAGAAAATTGTAAAGTGTGCGCAGCAAGACAAAATTTGATTTAATTTACAAATCAACAAATCAAACTTGAAAAGGAGATATGAAGTGTTTAGGACCACGTGCGGGATGATACACCTAAAATTTATAGTGTTTTTTGACGTATTTTTATACATATTTTTGAGATATTGTGCTTTAATGGAAGTTATTTGTTCGTTTTTCCTTCAGGTATAAGTAAAAAGGTGAAAAATTCTTAAAAGAGTGAAAAAGGATCAAATTTGGAGCAAATAGGTGAAAATTGGGCAAGTCTGTTTTGGCACCTAAGCGCCGGTTAAATAAAGAAGGCCTTGCCTAAGCACTAAAAGCCTCGTGCTTAAGTGTCAGTGGAAGTTAGTGGATGAGTAAATTTTGTTTTTATGAATTTTGAAGAGGTTTTTGAGGCACCCATTGACTTAATAGGTGGTTAAAACCACCATGGAAAAAAATTATTGCGAAAGGAGGCATCTCTTGGATAAATACATCAAATTAAGACATATTTTGAAGAGATACCAAGGCAACTTTTAGAGATTTATAAAAGAATGAAGATTGAGTCTTTGAAAGTGTGCTTGAAAAGAGAAAGTTATGAAAGTTCTTGAATTAGGGAGTTAGTTCGGAGAGATTTTCAGGTACCACATATTTTTTTTATCTTTTTTATTTTAGTTTTTATATTAAGAGTGTTGTAAAAGAGAAGAGATTAAAAAGAACTTCAAGACTTTGGTGGAGGACTTGAGATAACTTTTTATCTTTTGTTTTAGACTACTTTTGGTTTTAACTGAGACTTGTTCTTGGTTTGACAATGATTTTTACTTTTAAACTAAAGTGTGGTTTTATTTTCTCCATGGATTCTGAGTAGTTTTCTTTATCTTTTTTCTTAAAATGATAAGTAATTAAGTGTTGGATGGAAGTTGTGGAGAGTATTGATCTTTAATGTTGGAAGAAGTTGTGATGATTTAAATCCATGCACTCTATTTACTTCTTGATTTGGCCAATCCAGATGTTAAAATTTGTTGTGAGAACATGTAAGAACTGGGCTGGAATTGTCTCAGTCAACATTTTGAAAGAATCACATGAGGTTACTATGAATGAGAATGTAGTTCATATGATTGAGTGAAAATAAATAAGGAAATATTCATTGAAGGGTGTAGAGTTAGATGACTTTAAAGTGACAGATTAAAGCCCCCAACTTGTTGTTTTAGGTTCTAATACGAGATGTTAGCCCCCAGGTGGAGGGAATCGAGGGAACTCTAGAGAGAGAGCTAGTATCTTCCCGTGCAAATAAATAGGGAAATAATCTATGAAGGGTGTAGAGTTAGAGGACTTTAGAGTGACAGACCAACTTAGTTTATTAGTTTGGTTCTGATACGAGAATGTTAGCCCCCAGGTGGAGGGAATCAAGGGAACTCTAGAGTGAGAGGTAGTATCTTCCATGGCTAGCCGGGCTTCTGAACTATTCAAACTTTAAATTAGCCAATTTTCTTTATAGCATCTCTAATAAGGGTAAAGAATATTATTACTCCTACTTGACACAACAAAATTTACATACTTACACAACACAATTCCTATTACTTATTTCTGATTCATGATAAGAAGAAAGATGTTTTTCCTCTTTAGTGCTTTTCTTTTGCAAATACTCTACTTATTCTTTTTATTGTTATTGTTCTATCAAAATATTGAAAATACCAAAAATATTTAAATTTTCATTATTGCAAGAATCATCTTTAGTTTAAATAATTCTCTTTTTAAAAATAGAAAGTTTCTAAAATTTAATATTGCATAATCTCCTTGTGGGTTTGATATTCAGGTCTTAATAAAAAATTCTTATATTACTTGATAACGATACGTATACTTGCATAGTATCCCAATATATATAAATTAAAAGTTAAATTCTTATTTTTCTTCAAGATTAATTTTTTGGTTTTGTTGCAAAATAAAGAATATAATTTAAAAATATAATACAAATTATTGTTATACTATTGCATATAAGCAGTAATTCGGGATCAAGTTTTTAGCGTCATTGCCGAGGAGAGATTAATTTTAAAATTAAATTTCTATTTTTAGAAAGTTTTATTTAAACTTTAAAAGTTATTGTATCTTATTTTGAGTGTTTTTATTTTTATTTTATTATATGTTAGTGCATGCGTAGTTCAGGTTCTGAAGGACTAAGGCCCTATGATTCTGAATTAGAGAGAAGTATTAGGAAATCAAAAAAACCAAAAAATTTAAAAATCTTAAAAAATCTAAAAAAATAACAAAAATGGAAGACCAGAATGATTAAAATGCTGAAATTCATCAAGAGTTTAGACCTTTAAGAGATTATGCCAACCCTTTTCTAGATGAACTTCATTGTAGTATGCAAAAACCTACTTTACTGGCTAATTCATTTAAGCTTAAACCTGTTATTATCCAAATGGTGTCAAATAATCAGTTTAGGGGATCACCAACTAAAGATCCAAATTTACATCTTGCCAATTTTTTAGAATTGTGTGTTACATTTAAATACAATGGTGTATCAGATGATGCCATAAGACTTAGGTTATTTCCTTTCTCACTGAAAGATAAAGCTAAATTGTGATTAAATTCATTAGCACCTGGATCTATCAGAACTTCTGGTGATTTAGCACAAAAATTCCTTGCTAATTATTTTCCACCATAAAATACTTACTTCTTTTAATGAGTTTGAAGGGGAATCTATTTATGCAGCATGCGAACGATTTAAAGAACTCTTAAGAAAGTGTCCACACCATGCTATACTAGATTGGTTAATAATTCAAACTTTTAATAATGTATTAGTTGGATCTCTTAGATCAATTATCGATGTAGCTGCTAGTGGTTCATTGATGTCAAAACCATTTCATGACACTTATGCTTTAATTGAATAAATTGCTACCAATAATTTTCAAAGGCCTTCTAAGAGTGTTAATCGTACGAAAGTAGCCAATATTCATGAAATTTATTCATTTATCATGTTAGCAAATCAAGTTGCTGCAATTTTAAGGAAGTTAGACCAAATTGGAATGAATTTTTTTCAACCAATTTTCATGATTGACGAGAATTCATTAGGCCAAATGGTAGAATCTCAAGCATCATTAGAAACTTTGAATGTCATAAATAACAAACAGAATAACCCATATTCAAATTAACATAACCATGTTAGAAGAACCATCCCAACTTTAACTAGAATAACAATTCAAGTGGTAATAATCACCAATGGGGGAACAACCAAGGAAACCCGTTGGGAAACTAGAACAACTAAGAGAAGAATAATAATAATAATAGATATACTTATCCTCCAAATTTCAACAGGTATACATAATTTAAGGAGAAGAAGTTATCTATAGAAGAAGTGGTATTACAAATGGGAAATCAATTACAAATTCAAGGAGCTACAATTAGAAATATTGAGAATCAACTTGGGTAAATTGCGAATTCATTAAATAATAGATCCCAAGGAACACTTCCTAGTAATAATGAATCAAATCCAAAAGAACAGAATAAAGAGCAAGTAAAAGCCGTTCAACTTAGAAGTGGAATAGAGTTGGAAGATAGGGTGGTTTAAAAAGATGAAGTAGAGAGAGAAGAAATTGAAGAATCAAAAGAGGACGCTCCAAAAGATTTTGAAAGACCAATTTCTCGTCTGAAAATTGATTTGGAAAAACCACAACCTTCATTTCCTTAGAGACTTCGTCGACAGAAGTTGGACAAACAATTTTCAAAATTTATGGAAATATTTAAGAAGCTTACAATTAATATTCCATTTGCGGAAGCTTTAGAAAAAGTGTCTAGCTATGTAAAGTTTATGAAGGACATTCTCAACAAAAAAAAATAAGTTTGAAGATAATGAGACTGTTACACTTAGTGAGGAGTTCAATGTGATAATTCAGAAGAAGTTTCCTGAAAAGCATAAAGTTCCTAGTAGCTTTACAATTCCATGTACAATTGGAGACAAATTTTATGTGAAAGCTTTATGTGATTTAGGTTCAAGCATTAACCTTATGTCATTATCAATATTTAAAATATTGGAATTATGAGAAATAACCCCTACTACTGTAACTCTGCAGTTAGCAGATTGTTTGACAACATGCCCTAAAGGTGTTTTAAAAGATTTTAAAGTGGATCAATTTATCTTTCCTATTGATTTCATTGTGCTAGATATGGAGGAAGATAAAGAGATACCTATCATTTTGGGGAGACCTTTCTTATGCTAGATATGGAGGAAGATAAAGAGATAACTATCATTTTGGGGAGACCTTTCCTAACCATAGGCTAGATATGAAGGAAGATAAAGAGATACCTATCATTTTGGGGAGACCTTTCCTAGCCATAGAAAGAGTAATGATAGATGTACAAGAAAGAGGAATTAACAATGCACGTCAATGACCAAACTACTAGTTTTAACATTTTAAGATCAATGAAATATCCTGCAAAAGGTAAAGATGATGAATGTTTTATTATGGATGTTATAAGATATCTAAGTGAATGTCATTTTAAAATGACTTATGAAGAAAAATCTGAAGTGCAAGATTTGGAACACGAGCAAGAAGAGGAATTAAATCAATGTGAAGATTTTTTTAAGAAAGATTCAAACTATGTCCGAGAAAGTTTAGAAATTTTTGACACGATAGACAAAGATAAATCATTTTGTCCATCCATTAAAAAAACTCCAAAACTTGAGTTGAAATTACTTCGTAATCATTTAAAATATGCCTTTTTAAGAGATTCCTCTACTTTACCAGTTATAATTTACTCAAAATTAATAATGGAAGAAGAAGAAATGTTTATGAAAATTTTGAAAAATTTTAAGAAAGCCTTTGGACGGACAATTGCGGATATTAAAGGAATCAATCCTTCAATTTGTATGCAAAGAATTCATATGGAAGAGAACTACAAACCCAAGGTTGATCCATAAAGGAGACTGAATCTTGTTATGAAAGAAGTTGTAAAGAAAGAAATTTTAAAGTGGTTAGATGCAAGAATTATCTACCCTATTTCAGATAGTGCATGGGTTTGTCCAATTCATTGCGTTCCTAAGAAAGGAGGAGTAACTATAACTGTTAATGAACATAATGAATTAATACCCACTAAAAAAGTTACAGGGTGGCAAATATGCATTGATTATAGAAAATTAAATCTTACCACTAGGAAAGATCATTTTACACTACCCATTCTAGATCAAATGCTGGATAGACTAGCTGGGCATAAATACTTTTATTTTCTAGATGGATATACTGGTTATCACCAAATTCAAATATCTCCTGAGGATCAAGAGAAAATAATGTTTACCAATCCTTATGGTACTTTTAGAAGAATGCCCTTTGGTTTATGTAATGCCCCTGCTACATTTCAAAAATGTATGATGGCGATTTTTATTGATTTAATAGAAAAGGGATTGAAGTGTTCATGGATTACTTTTCAGTGTTTGGAACTTCATTTGACTCATGTTTAAAACATTTATCCAAAGTTCTTAAGCACTGTAATGAAACAATTCTAGCATTTAATTGGGAAAAATGTTAATTTATGGTAGCAGGAGGAATTGTATTAGGTCATGAAATATTAGAAAATAGTATGGAAGTAGATCCTGCTAAAATTCAATTGATCGCTAATTAACCTTATCCAACAAATGTAAGGGAAATTATGAGTTTTTTAAGACATGTTGGACTCTACTGACGATAGACTAAAGACTTTTCAAAGATTACTAAGCCTTTATGCCATTTATTGGAGAAAGATGTAATATTCAATTTTGATGAGGAATGCCTAAAAGCTTTTAAGTTATTAAAAGAAAAATTAATCACTGCACCAATTATAGTTTCATTAGACTGGGGAAAACCATTTGAATTGATGTGTGCTGAAGTGATTATGCTATTGGAGCTGTTTTAGGACAAAGATATGATAAAATTTTCAAAGTTATTTACTATGCCAGTAAAACTCTTAATGAACCTCAAATTAATTATACAACTACTGAAAAAGAGTTATTAGCAATAGTATTTACTTTTAATAAATTTAGATCATATTTGATCGAAATTTCTTCTATAGTGCATACAAATCATTCTACTTAAGTATTTAATGAAAAAGAAGGATGCTAAACCTAGACTTATAAGATGGATTCTTCTTTTGAAAGAATTTGATTTTGAAATAGAAGATCAGAAGGAGATTGAAAATTAAATTGCTGATCATTTCTCTAGACTTGAATTAGAAAAATCGCTCTATTTTGAAAAAGAATTTAATGAAAATTTTCCAGAAGAAAAATTGTTCACTATTAATGAGTGGCATGTTCCGTGGTATGTAAACATTGTAAACTTTTTGGTTAATGATATTATACCCTATGGAATGACATACCAACAGAAGAGGAAATTTAGTTCTGAAGCTAAGACATACTTTTTGGATGACCCATTTTATATAAAATAAGGGAAGGATCTGATTATTCGAAGATGTGTACCATTAGAAGAAACTTATGAAATTATCCAAAAATGTAATAATTCTGATTTTGTTATTTGAAGATGTGTACCATTAGAAGAAACTTATGAGATTATCCAAAAATGTCATAATTCTAATTTGTGGGATATTTAGGTGTTGATAAAATAGCATACAAAATTTTACAATCTCGATTTCATTGTCCTACAATTTTTAGAGTTGTTAATACTTATATCAAACCTTGTGATAAGATGTCAAAGAGTAGGCAATATTTTTAGAAGAAATGAGATGCCCCTCAATTATATGCTAGACTGTCAAAGAGTAGGCAATATTTCTAGAAGAAATGAGATGCCCCTCAATTATATGCTAGAAGTAAGTTAAAATTGGCCTACAATTTTTAGAGATGTTAATGCTTATATAAAAACTTGTGATAGATGTCAACTATTGGCCTACAATTTTTAGAGATGTTAATGTTTATATCAAAACTTATGATAGATGTCAAAGTGTAGGCAATATTTCTAGAAGAAATGAGATGCCCCTCAATTATATGCTAGAAGTTGAAATATTTGATGTTTGGTTATTAGATTTCATGGGACCATTTATACCATCTTTCAAAAATTAATATATTCTGTTAGTAGTGGACTATGTATCCCAATGGATAAAAGTTGTTGCTTTACCTCGATGTGATGCTCAATGTGTGGCAAAAATTTTGAAAACAAACATATTTGGTAGATTTGGGATGCCGAGAGTTATCATTACTGATGGGGGGAAGTCATTTTAGAAATCCCATAATGCAAAATCTATTAAAGAAATATTATATAAATCATAAGATTGCTACTACTTATCATTCTCATTAAAGTGGTTTGGTTGAATTATCCAATTGAGAAATTAAAAGAATTATGAAAAACTCTGTGAATCTAATAAAATAGATTGGTCAGTCAAACTTGACTATGCTTTGTGGGCTTATAAGACTGCATACAGAACTCCTATAGGAATGTCCTCATATATGTTAATATTTGCGAAAGCTTGTCACTTACCAGTTGAATTTGAGCATAAAGCATATTGGGCGATTAAAGAGTTCAATTATAATTTGAAAGATGCTGGTAAGAAAAGATTATTACAATTAAATGAGCTTGAAGAGATAATCAACGAATCTTATGAGAGTGCTAAGATTTACAAAGAAAAGATGAAGATGTGGCATGACCGAAGGATTCTTACTAAAAATTTTCAGTCAGGGCAACAAATTTTGCTATATAATGCAAGGTTAAGATTATTTCCAGGCAAACTTAGGTCTAGGTGGATGGGCCCATTTATTGTGATAAAAGTTTATCTATGTGGAGCTGTGGAAATTAAAGATCCTAAGTGTGAAAAAATATTTAAAGTTAATGGACATAGACTGAAACCTTATTTTATAAGGGAGCAGCATAAGTTTAATAATGAAATGATGTTGGGTCAACCAGACTAAGCATTGGTTACGTTGGACTAACGATGTAAAACTACACGCTTTGTGGGAGGGAACCCATAATTATCAGAGTGTTTTTTTTTATTTCTGCTTTCTGTGTGATTACAAAAATTGGGGTAGTATTTTTTAGATTGTTTTGTGTTAGTACTAATTTTAAGATTTTATTTAATGTTTTAGACATGTTAGAATAAGAATTTGGACGTTAAGTTGACTAGTGCAAAAATGTGTGCTGGCGCTTAAGCGCGATAGTTTTAAAACATGTGCAAAATTTAGATTCTATAAGGGGAAACCACCAATTAGTTTGTAAAAACATGCTAAAGAAGTTTTTAAACATGTCTAGGAGTTATTAGAAGGATTTAGGCCTATAAATAGAAGGGTTTTGTGAAGAAATTTCACCCCAAATCATTTCTATCCCTAAAGTCTAGGAGAGAAATTTTAAGATGATGTCTTCATGGGAGATGGATTTGAAGAAGAAGGAAGAAACCATGAGGATGAAATTCATTAGTTAAAGTGCACAAGAGATGTATAATAGTTTCTTAGCCTTTAGTATTGAAGGGATATCACAGAAGATCAGCAAAATTGAAAATACCATGTCTTCACTGGAGAGTAAGGTATAGGAGATTCATGCACAACTTGAGCATATTGGATGGAAATTGAAAATGCAATTTAGCCACACTAGTTATTTAGAGAAAGCAGATAAGGAGATGTTTCTTAAGCAAAAGTGGATTGAAGAAGATTGTATCAGAGCATGTCACCACCGTCCGTTTTATCAACTTTATATTCATATTGCCCCAGGAGAGACTAATGAAAGACCTAAGTTTGTCCAATCAAATGAAGAGTGTTATTAAGTTCTATGTTTCAGTATATTTGTTTGGAGTCTTTGTGTTTACATGTTAGTGTTTTTTTTAGTGTTTATGACTTTAATTGTGAAATGATTGTTAAGTGTTTGAATTTAGGAACATTTTCTCAACCAAGACTATTTGGAGAGAGAATTAAGTGTTAATTGTATTTGTACTTGTTTATGAATAAATATAAGTTTGTTTACGTAAAAATTTATGTTATTTTTAGCCTCGAATTGAAATAGTTATTATGCAGAATTTTGAGAGAGAGGAGAGTTATAGGAAGTTGAAAATAGTCATTTAAGTGCTATGAGACCATTTAGGGGTGGTTTACTGAGGCAAATAATGAATTATTCTTTAATTTAAAAATTTTGAAAATCGTGCACTGGGGCCTATGGGCCACACATTGTACTTAATCGCAAACCAACCCGAGACGCAGGCGCCTAAGTTCCACTTATGACGCTTAAGCGCCGGTTCACGAAAAACAGTTCACGAAAAGTTATAAGTGAAATTTCAGCCCGAAAATCACCATTTTTAACGCCACCGTCACCATCAACCTCTCAAGTTCGTGATTTTTGTAGGCTGGTGCACATTTAAATTGAAGATTTTTTGGTGGAATCATGTGAAATTTGCTATATCCAAGTTACTTGAGGTAAAAGCTTTACTTCTATGCAAAAAATTTGGATTTTCACCATGTATTTTGAGCACATTTGGAGAAATTCAAAAATACACTATTTATGGTGAAAAATGAGGAAAAATATATGAAAATTGCATGGGAGGATTAGTTTGTGCTTTTGGAAGTGTATTTTACTAGTTTAGACTTAATTTTTGAAGATATTATCAGAATTTATAAAAATGAGAAATAGCCCTTTTGATTTGAGTAAATTTGTTAGTTTGAAGGCTCAAGGTCGGTACAGTGATGCGTTTAAATCATAAAAAGTAATTCAAGAGTGGTGTTTAAAGAATCAAGGTGGAGAACTGGAAGTTCTAATTGTTCACCAATAATGGGAACAATTCTGTTGTTTTTCTGTTGTTAGGGAGTTCTATGCTAACCTCCCTGAGGCTGAAGATGATAGAGTTATGGTTCGAGGAAAGTTGGTACTTTTTTTCACCCTAGGTAATCAACTTGTTCTATCATCTACCACCTGATAACTTATGTTTTTATGCAAATTATAGTCTGACTGAAGCGGAGCTAGATGAGATTATTACTTACTTGACTATTGGAAGAGGACTCTAGAAGATAACTAATGAGAGGAGAGTCAACTTCCCAACTTCAAAGTTATGTGCACCTTCAAAGGCCTGTCACTATTTTATTTCTGCTTGTCTACTTCCAACAAATCATCTCAGTGAAGTTACAAGAGATAGATCAATGTTAAACTATTGTATCCAGGAAGGAATCAACATTGGAGCTTTGATCTATTAGACTATCATCAGTTATGCCATAGCTGTTACTACTACAGATTTGGGATTTTCTTCCTTGATCTTTTCTTTGTGTGATGAAGCTGTAGTTAAATATGATAGCTGAGAAGAAGTATTGTTACCTTCAAAGCCCATCACTAAGGTGAATGTGAAGACTTATTCTGAGCATTCTATATTTGGCTAGAGAGGAGGATTTTCTAGGAGTCATGGAATGGAGACGTCTGCTGCTTCTACCTCTGTTGCTTCTACAACTAAACCATCTACCTTACGTACTTCTACATCTAAAGGTGAGTCTAATGAGACCCAAGATCAATTATTGTAGATGATGATGGATAATATAAATTTTACCGCTGATAGGGTACAGCATTTAGAGCATTTTGCAGATCATACTGATAAATATAATAGGAGAAAGAGTGATTATGAGAAGAAATTCCACTCATCTCTGGAGAGCCTAATTAGAGGTGACCCAGGAGTGCAATTTCCTCCATATCCTATATACCATGATTATGAATCTACAAATGGTTGGAATAACGGTGATTCTGGAGATGATGAGGAGGAGGACTGATTTATTTCTATGTTTGTAATATGTGTTAGACTATGTGTTCAGGACTTGTGATTTGTGTTGTGTTATTTATTTTTATCTTAAGGACTATGTGGTCTTGTGCAACTACATTTACATCTGTGTGTTGATTTAGACTACGTATTATGTTTTAGACTTTGATGTTTTATTGTTGTTGTGATATTTATGTTAGTTAATATTTTATTTTTAAATTCTAGGATAGTAACTGTTGTGTGTTTTGTGATTTAGTTAGTTTAGAACTTTACTTAATATTGTCTTTTGAAAATATTAAAAATCTTGCTAACATAGATCTTAAATTTAAATTTCAGAAAATACTACCCTGAAAATTTCTTGTATCATGTTTGTGTGTTTGTTTTTATGTTGAGATTGTGAAGTCAAAGTTGGTGTATTAGTTTTATTTTATGTTTATACCCATTGCTTAGAAGCCTATTGAATCTCTACTTGATGAATTGAAATGAAAACATTTGAAAATTTGACCAAAATTAATTTTACTCATGTTTCTAGTTTTCCTACTTGCATCATTAGTGTTTAAAAATTCTTGTTAGCATGTTATTTTAAATTTTCATTTCTGCTTATATATATCTGATGCTAAAATGTTTAATCTGTTAAAAATTTAAGTTTGTGGAGGAATGAAAAAATATTTTCAAAACTGGAATTTTATTTGTTCTCAAATGTGCTACAAGTGAATTTGATTTTATTTTCAAAATGGAATTTTATTTGTTCTCAAATGTGCTACAAGTGAATTTGATTTGAAAAGAAAAAAAAATTGATTATGTATATGAAGCTGATGCTAAACTATTTAATGTGTTAAAAATTTAAGTTTGGGGGGATGAAAAATATTAAAAAACTGATGCTAAACTATTTAATGTGTTAAAAATTTAAGTTTGGGGGGATGAAAAATATTAAAAAAAAACTTTGTTCTCAAATGTACTACAAGTTTTGATTTGAAAAGAAAAAAAAATGATTATGTATATGAAGTTATATTAGGGAAGTAAAATTTTTTTTAGAAATGAGTAAGAGAATTTAGTTAAAATTTTTAGTAATGAAGAAAAACTTTAAGTTAAAAATTTTTTAGTGTAGAAAATGTTTAATATAGTGTAATTATCTTTAGTAAGAAAAATTGTATTTTTGAAAAAATTAAATAATTTAGACTATTATTTTTAATACTTAAATTTCTTTAATTAAAATGATTTTCAAAACTATTATTATATTTTTAAGTAAAAGACTTATATCAAGACTTTGCTTTAGGAAAAGAGAAGTGGAATTTAAAATTATTAAAGGCTTATCTAGATATCCTTGCCTGAAAAAGAAAAGAAAAAGAAGATAAAAAAAGAGAGAAAAAAAAAAGAAGAGGAGAAAAAGAGAAAAAGTTAGGGAGGAGAAACTTGAGGATTAGTGCCCAATTAAAATTAGATTCCATATTTGATCTTTTTAAAGTATAAGACTTGAGAAACTCTTAAGCTTAGGGATATAATATATTAAGTAAAATTATTTAAAATAAAAATTTTTAAGTAGAGAAAATAAAAGGACTAAATTCTAAATTTGGAAAATCTACAATATTTCTGAATTACATAAGAACTCATATTTTCATTTTTCTTAACATTAAGAATTTATAAACTTTAAGTTGGTCTCAATTACTGAATTTTTTTTTCTAAATTAGACTACTATATTTCTAAATCTAAATTTTAATAACTCCTAAAGAAACTCATATACATATCATAGTTATTTAGTTTTTAAAGATTGAAGTGTCACTTCAGGATAAGTAACATTTTAAGTTTGGGGATTTTGATACACCTAAAATATATAGTGTTTTTAGACGCAATTTTATACCTATTTTTGAGATATTGCGCTTTAATGGAAGATATTTTTATGTTTTTCTTTTAGGTACAGGTAAAAAGGTGAAAAATGCTTAAAGAAGTGAAAAAGGATCAAATTTGGAGCAAATAGGTGAAAATTGGGCAAGAGTGTTTTAGCACCTACGCGTCAGATATGGCGCTTAAGTGTCAGTTAAACAGAGAAGGTCACGGCAAAGCGTGAGAGGCCCTGCGCTTAAGCGCCAGTGGCAGCTATTGGATGAGTAAATTCAATTTTTGAAAATTTTAATGAGGATTTTGACGCACCCATTAGCTTAATAGGTGGTTACAACCACCATGGATGAAAATTATTGTGAAAGGAGGCATCTCTTTGAGAATTACATCAAATCAAGACATATTTTGAAGAGATACAAGGGCATCTTTTGAAGATTTATAAAAGAATGAAGATTGAGTCTTTGAAAGTGTGTTTAAAAAGAGAAAGTTATGAATGTTCTTGAATTGGGGAGTTAGTTCAAAGAGATTTTCAGGCGCCACATATTTATTTTATCCTTTTTATTTTATTTTTTATATCGAGAGTGTTGTAAAAGAGAAGAGATTTAAAGGAACTTCAAGAGTTTTGTAGAGGACTTGAGAAAATTTTTTATCTTTTATTTTATACTACTTTCGATTTTAATTGAGACTTATTGTTGGTATGAAAATGATTTCTAATTTTAAACTAAAGTGTGGCTTTGTTTTTTCCATGGATTCTGAGTAGTTTTCTTTATCTTTTTTTTTTAAATGTTAAGTAATTAAGTGTTGGATGGAAGTTGTGGAGAGTATTGATCTTTAATGGTGAGTTGTGATGATTTAAATCCATGCACTTCATTTACTTCTTAATTTGGCCAATCCAGATGTTAAATTTTGTTGTGAGAACATGTAAGAACCGGTCTGGTATTGTTTTACTTCTTGATTTGGCCAATCCAGATGTTAAAATTTGTTGTGAGAACATGTAAGAACCAGACTGGTATTGTCTCAGTCAACAACTGATTTGGCCAATCCAGATGTTAAAATTTGTTGTGAGAACATGTAAGAACTGGGATGACTTCTTGATTTGGCCAATCCAGATGTTAAAATTTATTGTGAGAACATGTAAGAACCGGGATGGAATGTTGGAAGAAGTTGTGATGATTTAAATCCATGCACTTCATTTGCTTCTTGATTTGGTCATTCCAGATGTTAAAATTTGTTGTGAGAACATGTAAGAACCGGGCTGGTATTGTCTCAGTCAACATTTGAAAGAATCACATGAGGTTGTATGAATGAGAATGTAATTCATATGATTTAGTGCAAATAAATTTGGAAATAAAAAGAATCACATGAGGTTGTATGAATGAGAATGTAGTTCATATAATTGAGTGCAAATAAATAAGGGAATATTCATTGAAGGGTGTAGAGTTAGAGGACTTTAAAGTGACAGGTTAAAGCCCCCGGAAACATTCATTGATGGGTGTAGAGTTAGAGGACTTTAAAGTGACAGGTTAAAGCCCCCAACTTTTGTTTTAGGTTCTAATACGAGATGTTAGCCCCCAGGTGGAGGGAATCGAGGGAACTCTAGAGAGAGAGCTAGTATCTTCCCGTGCAAATAAATAGGGAAATAATCTATGAAGGGTGTAGAGTTAGAGGACTTTAGAGTGACAGACCAACTTAGTTTATTAGTTTGGGGGTCTGATATGAGATGTTAGCCCCCAGGTGGAGGGAATCGAGGGAACTCTAGAGTGAGAGCTAGTATCTTCACCGGATGTTAGCCCTCAGGTGGAGGGAATCGAGGGAACTCTAGAGTGAGAGCTAGTATCTTCCCTATCTAGCCTGTTAGCCCCCAGGTGGAGGGAATCAAGGGAACTCTAGAGTGAGAGCTAGTATCTTCCCTGCTAGCCCTTTAAAGTGACAGGTTAAAGCCCCCAACTTAGTTTATTATTTTAGGTTCTCATACGAGAATGTTAGCCCCCTGGATGGAGGGAATCGAGGGAACTCTAGAGTGAGAGCTAGTATCTTCCCTACCTAGCTGGTCTTCAAAACTATTCAAACTTTAAATTAGCCAATGTTCTTTATAGCATCTCTAATAAGGGCAAAGAATATTTTTGCTCCTATTTGGCACAACACAATTTGCAAACTTCCACAATAGAATTCTTATTACTTATAAATGATTCATGATAAAAAAAGATGTTTTTCATCTTTAGTGTTTTTCTTCTATAAATACTCTAGTTATCTTTTTAATTATTATTGTTCTATCAAAATATTGGTATTAAATTTTCATTACTGCAAGAATCATCATTAGTTCAAATAATTGTCTTTTTAAAAATATAATATTTCTAAAATTGTATATTGCATAATCTCTCTGTGGGTTCGATATTAAGGTCTTAATCAAAAAGTCCTATATTATTTGATAAAGATATGTATACTTGCGTATTATACCACTATATATAAATTAAAAGTTAAATTCTTATTTTTCTTCAGGATCAAGTTTTTGGTTTTGTTGCAAAATAAGGAAGTATAAGCGAAAAATACAATCAAAATTATTGTTATACTGTTGCATATAAGTAGTAATCCGGGATCATGAGACCAAATTATCAACACACAATGCCCTGATGAAACTAGTCCACCAATACACCTATTAGGGGTCCAACCCCACATGAAAATTAAAAATTCCGCCGTCGAAATCGAAATCTCGTCGCCCACTTCTGAAGGAAAAGTAATTTACATATATTTATAAGTTTTAGAAAAATATGAAATCAAACTGACCCCATATTTTTCATAATTTAAATGAAAAAGCACTAGACCTCAAACCTTGTATCTATCTTGAACGATAAACACAAGACTTGAGGATGAGGCTCGATCAAATAAACTAAGAAATATATAACATCCATTTAGTCTGTAAAACTATTTTATTTGCCGATAATTTTATCTATTTAATATGAATAATTAAATAGGGTTTATTTTAAGTTGGATTCGGACAAAATTCCTATAAAGGCAAGCCCCTATAGTTAATTACATCTTTGATAACCAAAGTCACATAAGAAAACTCTCGACAAAAATCAGGGAATATTATCTTCAAGGAGTTCAAAAGGATCAGACTTTTCAACAAAATCAAACAAAGAGGTGTGAAATGGGAATAGCTCAAATTTAGAACATTTTATTGTAACATCCAATGGAGGAAGAACTAGGGGATGTCATAGATCCAGAGGAGAACCTTGGTGACTTCTCAGTATATCATATTGTTTGGCTTCAGTTTTGAGGAGAAATTATTTAGGTGTTTCATCCTACCAATTTTATTTATTAGGGCTTACATTTGTGTGAAACGATGACACAAATATCATGGAAGATATGAGGATTTAGGTCGTTAGAAATGACAACCTCAAAATCCTCAAGTGAGTTAGGGCTTGTATTGTACAGTAGAGCTATACAACTGCCTAAAGCTAAGGTGAGGGTTTACGTTGCATAAGCAAACTATCCTGAAGACCTATGGCTTGGTTGTATAATTCTAAGAAAGGAAATTGGTTTAGCTGGTGTAGACATATTTTTTTGTTGAAGATGGCTGTGCTGCCCACCGTGCTAGCTCCAAGCTCCTTGCCGTGACAAGTTCAAGTTTTCTAGTATGTCAAGTTATGGTGTCAAATAAGATGTCCCTAGGTTGTAGTTCTTTAAATGTTTTGGGGCTTGTTAAAGTGACACAGGTTAGGATCTTATGGTTCCCTTGTTCCGGTACCACTATTTTCTAACGGATTCACTTAGTTCAAATGAATTTACTAAACTCAACTTAATGAGTTCCATACTTTTATTTAGATCTTGAGAAGCCTTGTTATCAACCGTATGTTACCTCTTCTGAGAGATTCCCGATCATCCGATAGAAATGTCTTAATTTAGTTGCAAATGTTGTTTTGTGAGGTTTTTCTTTAAATTTTAAGCTGTTTCATATTTTGAATGTTATGGCGGTGAGATTTATCTTCGTTGATTTTGGTTTTGATTTTGGTTTTGCGGCTATCCTAGTAGTTTTAGTTTTCATGCAAGGTGACATCGTTGCTTAACATGCAGGTTTGTATTTTCTTTTTTCATACATGTAGGTGAGTAAGTATAGTAACGTACTGAAAATTAAAGTACGGGAAACTAGAAATTCAAGTAATATAAAAGCGTACTTAGATGGTCTACCCGTCATCTTCAACTTAAACTCAAAATGCATGTGAGAGCTTTCATATGTTAAAAGCATTATATGTAAAGCAGGGAAATAAGTTTTTGGTGATATACCAAATCCTAAATCATATCTTCGTGAGCCCTCATTAATTCATTTGAGGATGATTTCATTAAGTAAAACATACTAAGTATAGTAGACCTCCGAGGTATCCAGAAGGATAGGAGGAAGAAGTAGGTCCATGCTTCCCTCTCATCTAAAATGTCTCAAGCTCATTTAAACTTATTATGTTGCTCCATAATTCAATTTGTAAAGACCTCTAGTGTTCAATAAACATCGATGTTTCAATTTTCTCTAAGAGTAGGGTAATTATCAATTGTCATTTAATTTGAGAATTATGTGGGTGAAGACCTTTAAAAGGGGCAAGTTAATGTTATTAAGACACTTAACCAATTTCAGCTTTAACTTGGGCTTGTAGTTTTTAAAGGTGTTCAATTTCTGGTTACATTAACTTTTCTAATCCTCATTTAACAAGATTTTATTTAGCCTAGGTCACTACTAAACCCTTAGGACCTTGGTAGACATATTAGTGATTTTTGAAAGAAATTTAATTTTAAGTGATAGTAATTTATCATCGCAGGTTTGAATGTCATTTGAACACCAGATAGTGGTATTAAATTAGTGAGTTATTACATTTGTTGACCTCACTTTTGGTTGAGGTCTAGAAACTTCTTTAGTAGCCTAGGTCTAGCCATAGGACTTTCCTACTCACTAGTCTTAGAAAACTAGAAAAGGTACCCTCACCATTAGAAAACTCAAAACTCTTCTCTTTACTCAACTTGAAGTTCCACATATTGGTCCTAACCTCTAGCATATAGTAGGTAAGATAATTATGAGGGAACTCAAGGAGAGTTCCTATAGGGCTACTTGGCCTTAGGATTGACCCTTGGTGTTGGTTTGGAGCTAAGGTATACAATACACTCACAATACCCTCACAATACCCTGGCTAAGACCAATACATAAGGACCCAAAATGGGGATTTCATTGATCCATGGTTCATTTATAATGGATATCTATCCAATTCTACTTGAAATGCTCATCTTGGGTCTTTTGCCCCAGACACCCCCAAGTTACCTAACTGCCCTTGGGACCCCAATTTTGGCCAAAAATTCCCAAATCTACCCAAAATACCAAATTTGATTCTAAACTTAAATTAACATTTTATTTGATCAAACTATTACAAATTTAAGCTCAATTGATCCCTGAATTAAGCTTAATTTTGATTTAGGTCAAAATCCCAATTTTGGCTAAATGACCAAATCACATCAATTGGACTTATAATCATGCCAATTGACCCAAAGAAATGTTGTATTTGCTTCATCGCAATATTATACATCAAATTTGACCATAAATTTGCATTGGTAAAACCTTTTGATCATCCAATTTGGTTTAAATCCAAAACCCCAAATTAGCCCCAATATTGGCTAACACCCCAAATCTCAACAATTGAATGCCATAAACCTTAAATTGGCATTCAATTTCTGTTAAAAATCATTTTTGAGGTCATTTTTGACCAAACACAACAATCAATTTGAGTTTAGTCCAAAGCTAGCTCAAGTTTAACCCAAATTAGCCCCATATGCCTAATTTGGGTCTAAATCCAAATTTCATCAAAATCTACTAAATTCACTATCAAATTGATTTCAAAATGACTTTCATCCTTCATGAAAGTTGTTCTTCATGATGTTTTACACCAAACAAAACAATCAATTTGGATTTAACCCATGGCTAGCCCAAGTTTGATCCAAACATAGCCAAACATGCTTAAAATGGGTCAAAAATAAAAAATCCACCAAATTGATTAACCAATTGACCTCAAAATGACTTTCACCCTTCATGAAAGTTGTTCCTCATGGTCTCTTACACCAAAT
>JXCR01145486.1:11541-40560 GCA_002079205.1 Phalaenopsis hybrid cultivar | reverse complement strand
ATATATATATATATTACGTATGTATATATTAATTGCAGTAGACTATGTATCAAAGTGGATTGAAGCAATAGTTTTACCTCGACGTAATGCTCAGAGTGTTTCAAAGCTTTTAATCAAATATATTTTTACAACATATGGAATGCCAAAAGTAATCATTACTGATGGAGGATCTTACTTTAGGAATAAAATAATTCAATATTTGGTGGAAAAATATGATATTACACATAAGATTGCTACTGTTTATCATCCCCTGACTAGTGGTCTAGCAGAAGTATTTAATCATGAAATTCAAAGAGTTCTAGAAAAAACTGTAAATCCTAATAAAATGGATTCATCTGCTAAATTAGATATTACATTATAGGCTTATAGGACACCTTATAAAATGCTCGTACGAATGTCCCCATATAGATTAATTTTTTGGAAGACTTGTCACTTACCAGTAGAAATGGAGCATAATGCCTATTAGGCTATTAAGGAATTTAATTTTAATCTAAAAGATGTTGGTGAGAAAAGATTGTTGCAACTGAATGAGCTTGAAAAAATTAGGAATGAATCTAATGATAATGTTAGGATATATAAGGATAAAATGAAATAATCACATGATTAGAAGATAATCAAAAAAGAATTTGAGTCTACACAGGAAATTTTACTGTACAATACAAGATCGAAATTATTTTCTGAAAAACTGAAGTCGAAGTAGACAAGGCAATTCATAGTCCAATCCAAAACTGGAAAGATATTTAAAGTGAATGGACACAGATTGAAACCAATTTTTGATGGTCAAAGGCCAGATTTTAAAGAGACTATAATGTTGGGTCACCCAGAGTAAATATTGGGAATGTCCAGCTGATAACTAACCAAGAATTTTGTGGAAGGCAACCCATAATTATCTTTATTAATGTCGCTAATCTATTTTTATAGGTAGTATTAGATATATATCTATATTATGCTTTCTTTGAGAATTTCGTGTGCTTGAGACACTTACATATTGAGAAAATACATTAAAACATCTTTGCTTACCGAATTAAATAGAAGATTTGAGATTTAATTCGATTTAAAATGAAATAGTGCAAAATTGTAAAATGGTGCCTCAGGCGCCATTTTTTAGAGAGCTGGCGGTAGAGGCGCCAGAAGCCTTGCAGTTACCGGAACAAGTTTGGAAGATTATAAAGGCAATTTTGGGCGGTTTTTCAAGGATTTAATTTCTAATACCTCTTAAAAACTAAATTTTAGAATTATTTAACTGTGGAAAATGAAAGGAAAGTCACTAAATTCAAATCTTATGGCTTCCAACTCAAATGAAACCGCTAGATATGGAATTTTCAACAGGAGGAAGTTCATCAGCTTCGATGCGCAGAAGTTATATGATAAAGTTCTTATGAAAAAGATATTAATCAAGCAAAAAGGATTTGTTAATCGAGGATTTAATACACCATGTACTCTAGTGGAGGAGATTATTGCACAAAAAACGCTGGGAAGTGCTTTGCTTTAGCGCTACAACAGTAGGTGTTCTTGTGGTGAAAGAGTTTTATGTTAATCTTAATGGAATTAATCAAGGAGTCATCTATGTTTAAGGCAAGTGGGTACCATTTACTCCTCCAAGAATAAACGATTCGTTTATGATTGAAAGTGTCTCGATATGTCGTTATGCCAATTTTATTCCTATAAGAGATAACATGAATGAACTTGATTAATTCCTTACTAATGAAGATGCAAATTGGAAGCAAGAGATAATGAACATGTAAGTTTTTCTTCATTATTATAGAATTTTAGCATTGAAGGCGTGACATTTTTTTATTGCATCAAAAGTTATTCCTATCAAGAAAATCAGTAAAGTGACAAAGAAAAGTGATATCTTGAATTATTGTATTCAAACCAGAAGACCTATTGATGTGGGTGTTATAATTGTTTATAATTGTAAAATATATTTTGGATTTGATTATGAATGGATCGACATATAGGCTGACACATTCATCTACCATATTCCTACTAAGCAGCCAGTCACAGGTATCTTATGAACGTTGGGAAAAAGTACTTCTCCCTTGGAAGCCTATATACCCAAAGATTTGTTGCAACTGCATAGGAAATGGGGAGAAAATTAATATGAATATTCTTATGTATCAATCATCTCAAAATTCATCACCTATTCAACCCTGCTTTCCTTATAATCTGCATGATATTTTGAAAAGGATAAAAAAGTTGGAGAAAGGAATACAAAATATTATGAATTAAATTGGAATTTTTTTTTGATATATTTGATCATTTAGATTGGAGGATGAAGAGACAACCCAAACATACTGGGCGCATTGAAGAAGGTATGGTGCGTATGTTTAAGAAAAATTCTTGGGTTGAAAAAGATTCAACAGATGAACTTCCTCACCTACCTTTTTACAACTTATACGTTCACTACCAATTCAAGAGAAATATTTAAGAAGATGAAAGTGAAGAAGATGTTTGAACTCTCTAAAGTATGGAATTTGTAATTATGATTGCATATGTGAGTTATGTGATTATGTTGGATTTCATTTACTTTTGTTGTTGAACTTTATCTTTGTCATTGGTTGTGTGTTTGATATTTAGTCTTCAGCATTAGTTTCTAAAATCTGATTTCTTTGTTGAACTAGATGTATTCGTATGAAAAATGTTGGTTTGTAATCTTGTGGATTTTATATATAAATGCGAGTATTGTGATTTTCGTGAAAATATTGTTAGAAGATTGTTTAATTATGACTATAAGTGTTTAATTAAGTTAACTATATGGTTGTGTGGTTCAGTATAGAGCAGGTTTGAAAAGAAAAATGAATCTGAAAATTTTTGGTGTTAGCACCAAAGACGCTAGGTTTTGCACCTGAAGCGTCAGTTTCTCGAAAAAGCCCAGATTTACTAAAAACTGTGAAAAACCACTGTAAAACCCCATTTTTACTGCTTGGGTTGTCTCTTACCTCTAGACTAAGGTCGAAACTCAGCCTAGGGCTTGTCATTTCATGGATTTGAGGAGCTTTGAAGGCAAAAAAAGTATTGGATTTCATGTTCCCTTGGTAAGAGCTTCACTTTAACTTAGAAATTTTTTATTTTCACCATGGATTTTTTCTACATTATGAAAATTTGAAAATTTTAGTTTTTTTTAAGAAGATTAAATAGAACCCATTGTGAAAATTTTCTTACCAAGTATTCCTACTTTTGGAGTTTGATTTATGATATTGTGAATTTATTTAGATTTTATGTGAATTTATTTAGAAGTTGCTATGGCTCCAAGAGTGAAAAGAAGAAAGCCTTCGAGAAATTTTGATGTGAGATAATTCATTATTTGAAGGCTCAGTGTAATTACAATATTATGATGGGTACGAGGAAATTGATTTAAGAGCGTGCATTCTCAAACCCGGGAGGAGAAATTGAAAGGTTGATAATTGCTTGAAACTGTGAGACTTTTGCAACTTTATTGTTATAGCAATCGTTTTTATTGATCGAGAATTTTATGTCAATCTTCAGGTGACTTGTGACGAGCATGTTTATTTTAGAGGTAAAAATGTTGAATTTACTTGAGAAAGAATCAATGTACTTTATAGGTTGAAGAATGACTTTCATTGTGAGTATTCTGCATTTGTGATTTCTGATTCATCACTTGATGAGGTAATTTACTATGTTACTGATGGAAGGGGAGAATATAAAATTAAGAATAATCACAAAGTCAATTTCTCCACTTTCATGTTAAATGTGCAATCTAAAGCATGACAATATTTTATTACTACAAAATTACTTCCAAGTAATCACCTTAGTGAAGTAATCAAGGAGAGAACAATACTAAATTTTTGCATCCAAAATATGAAGGTCATTGATATCGGAGCTCTTATTTTACATAATGCTCAAAGTTTTGCTATAAATGGAACAGCTAATGGTTTAAGTTATCATGCCCTCATTTTCACTTTATGTGAACAATTAGGAGTAGAATTTGATAAAAAATAAAGAAATTTGCAACCACTCAGACCCACTGGAAAACCTACAGTTCATAATTTTGAATCATTTGTTTGATATAGGAGTGGAAGTAGTGATGGACCCTCTACATCAGCTGAAGGACCATGTACTTCTAGTACTATTTCACTTGAAAATATTATGGAGCAGTTAATGATTAAGCAGTCAGATATTATAGCATTACAGAATAGAATAGGTGGTTTGGAATCAAGAAATGCTCACTATGATGATTATAAGCAGAGAAGAGTACAACATGAGATTGCATATCAAGAGGCTATGGTTAGATATCTAAGGAGTGATCATACTCTAGAAATTCCTACATGCCCCAACTTTACGCCTCATGTGCAAGATAACTTTGAAGAAGAGGAAAAAGAAGAATAGGAAGAAGAAGAGGAAGATGATGAAAAACAATTTGTTGGGGTACTAGTTGTTTTCATTCATTGTTTTTTGTTTTATTGTATTATTGTTAGTATGATTTGGATTTTTTTTTTTGCTTTGTCTATGGAACTATTGAACTTGTTCTGTGTATAGATGTAAACTGTAGATTTTTTTTTCAGCATTTTCAATTTCTTTAATTTATTTCTTATGTTCTTAATTTAACTTTTCTTAGCAAATCCTATAATATATTATGTTTGATTTGATGCTTTAAAGCCTGTACTTTCTAAATTTGTACTTGCAATGTTTCAAATTCAGAACCATCAACATGTTAGTATGTTTTTATGCATTTACTGTTTTCTTTCACCTACAAATTTTTATACTACATGCTTTACTTATTATTTAAAAAAATCTAGGTTTGGGGGAAAATTAAGTTTTATTTAAAAGAAAGTAAACAAAATTTTATTTGTCCTCAATTAACTATATTTTTAAAAATTAATTTAACATGACCTTGGGTATGAAAGTTTAACATTAAATAACAACTATTTTGTTTGTAAATATACTAGTAAATTTAAGCAAATATCTTTAATAATGAAGGTCAATTTTATAGTTAAGATATTTAGTATGAAAGGATAAGACTATGCTTTGTTTTTATTTATAGCAAAAGGAACTGTGTTTTTGACGTATTGAGAATCTTAGAGTTTCATATAAGAATAAAGGAAAGAGACTTTATGAAAAATTTTTAAAGCTAGTATGAATTTATAAAGTGAAAGAATGTAAAAAGTTTTAACTTCAATAAAAGGATAGTGAAGTTCGAAATAATTAAAGACAATCCAGATATAGTACTCCTCACATGAAAAAGAAAAGAAAAGAAATAATTGAAAATGATCCTAATGAAAAGAATAAGAAAAGAAAAATATGCGAGTAGAAGATTGAGGAGATGCCTAATAAAAAATTAGCTTCACTTGAATCAACTTGAGAAAAAGGTTTTATTACATTTTTTAAACTTGTATTTGACTATTAGCATCATTACTAATAAAGTTTTCAAGAAATTCTTTTTCATATGAACATTCTAAGTATCTTTGATATGACAAATTACAATTCTTCTTGAAATAAAAGGAGATTCAGAAATCATAGACTTGGCTATTAAGTGTTCTTATACTTTTACTCTTAACCTAAGTTATTAAAAGTTTTTCATAAGTTGTACTATTATATTTATTAAACCTAATAATAGAAGTTTATAAGTTAATCTCTACCACTAGTCATACTTTTTATTTAGTAAAAGAGTAACTTGAAGACAAGTAACATTTAAGTTTGGGAGATTTTGATACAACAGAAAAAATATCCAATTTTATGTATTCATTTTATGCTTAAATTTAGTAATATTGCACTTTAAAGAAGGGTACTTTTATGTTTTGTTGCAGGTATATTGATGTTAGGCATTTGGAGAAAAAATGAGCAAAACCAAGGAAATTTGGAGTCAAAGTGAAGCTTTTCAGCATCCTGGCACCAGAGGCACCATTTTACAGAGAGCTAGCGCAAGAGGTGCCATTTTACAGAAAATAGGTTCTAGAGGCACCAAAATCTAGAGAATAGTGCAAAACTTCAATAAACTGGCGCCAAATACAAATTAAGACGGAGTAAGGCGGTTATTGACTATTTTTGAGTGGTTCTAGAAGGTTCCAATCAATTCAAATGCCCCATGGAGTAATTCAATGTATCTAAACACTTTGGAAAGGCTCCTGAATGAAGAGATGTGTCTCTTGGATGAAGAGACTTGTCTATTGATATGAAGAGGTGTGCCTTTTGGAAAATAGAGGGAAATTTAAATTTTTTATGGAGAAGGCTGGCACCTAAAAGAAGAGAAGAGAGTCTAGAGAGAGACATGAGAGGTCTAATGGTTTTGTAGAGAGAGTGTGGCATGAGGGAGACATTTTCTTCTAGAGTTGTAAGAGGAGAGGGAAGGTGAGAGATTTTGTTTTCATTACATTTCTAAGAGAGAATTGAGTGTGATTGTATAGAGAGAAAGTGCTTAAAGAAAACTTCAATAGATTTGCTAGAGAATGAGTGTGAGATAAGTTATGTTCTTTCCTTTCTTTACGTTGTAAACTTATTTTTATATATAAAGTCTATGTTTTGTCATATACTTCTCATGAATTCTGAGTTTGCTTCTTTATTCTCCTCTCTACAATGATATATGATTTTGTGAAGAACTAGTTTTTTATGTAAGGTTTTAAATGTCAATAAACTGTGATGATTTGAACTCTGATCTTCATTTTCTTTTTGATCTGACAAATTGAAATGTTAAGATTGGTTGAAAAACAAAAGATTCGAAAGAATTATGCTTTCTACAGCAAGGTAAAAGTCACATTCAATTTCATGGGTGAGAATGTAGTCCATCAAGTTGAGTGCAAATAAGTAGGAAAATATAATTTGATGGGCATAGAATTAAAGATTTTAGGGTTATAGACTAAAATCTCCAATTTAGTCCAATTGCTTGGAAACTAAAGCAAGATTTTTAGACATAAGGGAGGGAGAAGTGGGAGCTAGTATCCTCCCAACCTAACCACGAATTTAGGGACCAAACTTTGGATTAGTCAATATCTTTTATGCACTTTCAAAGAGTAAAGAATAGGATTGCTACTATTTGGCACAATACAATTTATATATTTTCAAATGATTTTAATTACTTCACAATCTATAAACTCATTGTAAAGGGGAAGAATGCTTTCTTAAATTTGAAATCTTCATTGGAAAACTTTTTTTATTCTTAATAAGCTTACCTTTGAAGTTTAGAAAAATAGTTTAGATAACTAAATTTTTTTAGCATACATTAAATTTACTTTAAATTATTTTTTTTTGCGTACTTAATTTTTTATAGTTTGAATATTTTCATTTATATTATAACCAGAAGAATTTCTAACTCCAAGTAGGATCGATACTTAGGACTCCATTAGAGCTCTTTATTACTTGAAAAATATGTATACTTGCGTTATTATTACAGTTTGACGGCTTAAATATTTTAAAGTATAAAACTATTTATACTAAAATGATTTTTATTGTTATTAAACTGCATAAATAATATTTCTGTTGTCGTGTGTGTATCTTAGTATTGAAAGATTTTTACAATACACCACAAAAACACTGAATCAGACGCTACTATCAAGATCGACAAAAAAAAAACAGTAGCATTCGACCAAAACTGGTCGGGCACTACTGTCCAGAGAGCGTACTAACCAACAACCGCATATCTGTTCTTCCTCTCACGCAAGAAATCTATCTCCTCTTCTGGAGAGCTCACTAAATCGATCACTTGATCAGACCCATGGTTATCAATGTGAAGTCAAGGGAGATTAACATACATAACACTTGATTCTTATTTGTTCCACCGGCACCTTGCCTGTCGGTCGACAAGGCCGACTGGTCAATAATCTGGTCGGTAACATATACGCCGACCGAATGTCGACCTCTCTATATTTTATTGTCAACAGATATCCAACATGGAATGTAGTTCCTTTTGCCAAAAAGCCATAGATGCCAAAAATTTGGTTTTCTAATTCATCCGACCATTACGCCAGTCGGCGGCCTGAAGCCCGGTCAACCGCTCGTCGGACGGCCACATAAATTTTGGCAGCGCGTCTCCAAGATTGATCAAATGGTGGGCATAACCACTAGGATCCTATTAGGGGAAAACATAAAATATTAAATAAACTAAAGTATAATAGTAAATTAAAGAAATTACATTCTTACATATATCAAAGCTGCGAAAGAAAAAGGGCAGCTAAATAAAGAAGTTTGAGGACATCAGAATAAAGGTTGGACGATCAACCAAAGGGCCACCTGGTAATCGTCAAAAGAAAAAAAATCTGATAGAGATAAAATGCTCAAAATAACGTGAAAAAGAATCATAACCTTTACGCTATTTTGCATATTCAATACAAAAATATTTTTATGCAAAAGAAAATCGCAATACATATTAAGTGACACGTTATGCCAACAAAAGTGACTGAAAGGAGACACTTGACTCCAAGCCTCAAAATTTTGTCTCTAAACTTGAATAAAAAAAAAGCTATCGAAGTGGTTAACTGCCAAAAACCGGCAGGACCTCAATGGGTGAGACAAATCACCCCAGTGGCGAGTCTCGTGGGTTACCTTCATGAAGGCAGAGACAAGATTTGTTTGAGACCTGACAAAAGGTATTGTTCGACGAGACCGTGATCTCACCAAACAAATGAAATAAACGGGATCTTAACGCTTGGACTTAGCAACAGACACACAAATGACACTCCTCTAGGATGAACAAACGAAAGCCTCTCCTCTACAAATAGCAAATCAAAACCTCTCATCTGTGAGGAGCAAAAAAAGGTGACTCTTCCGGGACTAGCAAAGAAAAACTTTACCTTTGGGACTAGTAAATAAAGCCACTCATCCGAAATAAGTAAACAAGGGCCTCTCCTCCAAGATGAGCAAACAAATGCCTCTCCTCTGAAATGATTAAGCAAAAAACACTCCTCTGAAATGATTAAGCAAAAAACACTTCTCAAAGATAATAAGAAATTCTTGACTAAGTTTTGGGTGGAGAACCTCTCATCTCCTCGACGTCAAAAACATCTCTAGATGACTTATCCGAAAATGGTTTACAATGCACAAAAAATTGCTAGAAACTAAGGGGATATGATAATTACATCATCATGGCCATATTTTTTGTATTTTATCTCCCCTTCTTATTGTACTTTCTCTTCTAAGAAATGAGAGACTCGCGGACTCATGTTTTCGTCCAAAAAATGTGCTTACATTTTTATTATTATTATGAAGATATTAAGACCATAGCAAAGAACTATAGGAAGATAGTAGCATGATTAAAATTGAGTTTTATATCAGGCCACCAATCGAAAGGTTTACAACCCATGACAACTGACTGACGTTTGGTCAGACGACCAAAGGTTCTCCAGAGAACCAAAGATCATCCAGACGACCAGAGTTCTACCAAGCAATCGATGGTCAGCCTGAAGGCCAAAGGGCTGTCACACGACTACAGGCCTGCCAAAAGACCGAAGAACTACAAGACCACTGATGGTCCGCTAGAAGAACAAGGGGCTGTCAAACGACCCTGTGTATGATAGCCGATTAAAGAACCTCCAAACGATCGAAAAGCCATCCAAGCCAACCAATAAACAACATCCATTCCAATGACAGGGCAAAAGTCCAGGTGCACAAAAGATAGCAAAATCAGTTATAATATGAAGTGGCATAGTAAAAGACAAATGTCTTGTAACCCCGATATTAAAGTTAGGGTAGGCATATAATTTTTCATATTTAGCCTTAATTTTTCTGTAAATAGGAAGCCCAAATCATGTAAAAGTGGGGGCTTTTGGGCTTTCCTCCCTTGACCTTTTTCATGTATAGAAAATTTATCTCTCATTCTCGATGCAATAGCTATTTTATATATATATAATGGTGAAAGAAACCAAAAATACCTCGTTTTGGCTCTGAATGCCAAGTCCCTACACTCTTGCTCTCTCTCTCTCTCTCTCTCTCTCTCTCTTCTTTTACCTTGTTTCTCGTTCGGTTGTCATGATCAATTCCTTAGGTTTGTTCCACATGACAAAATCAGATTCAAATGAGTTGATCTGCAAAAGATATTGTATGGATCGTTTGAGAAATAACTATGAGTAATCAGTGCATCAGTATCTTCCACGCAAAAAGTGGATATGTGATGAGTGGTGATAGTCTAGGTATACCATGGTGCGAAATCCTAAATGTAAAGTAGAAAAATTATTCTCTCAACTGGAATAACTAATATAGACATAGATATACGAGCAAATATCATTTTTTTTATGTATGAAGGCAAAATAAGGGTAATATTGATTTTTCGAAGCTGATTTTAGCTAACACCCAATCAGTTTCCACGGATTATCATAGTTAAATTAGTTCTTCAGGGTGAAACATTTTTTCATGTGCATTTCTATATTGTTCTAATGAGTGTGGGCAATCAAGTGCTATAACAAGAAAAACTATGCAACATTAAAATTGAATATAAAATTTATAGTTTTTTGAGTGCAAGTTGGCTGACATATTAAATGTCAAGAAAGTAGATTGATCATGTTAGACTTACAATAGTAAGAAAAAAGAAATTTGAAATTGTGAAATAAGAAATAAGAAAATAATTATTGTATTGCATTGAGAACTAACGTAATCCCATTAACTTATCTTAGCTCAAAGGATTTGAGTAAAATGGTCAAAATATTTCAGGAAACCTAGGCCAGCACTGAGTTCTAATATTATCTACTTTATTTTTATATCAATTCGATCTCTTCTCCACTTTCTTTCATATATCTTAAATAATATATAATTTTTTATTGTTTCGGAGTATTACATACATAACTCTCAATTCTTATTTATTTACATATCTAACGCCAAACTTCAATTATAGAGATGTATATATATATGCATGTAAATGCCCGCCAATTATTTTTTAGTGNTATGAATGTTTATTTCACTTTAAAAGCATAAATTGATGGCATTTTTTATGTGAAATGAAAATTTTGGGTTTAGTATAGAAAATAATGTTTTGATGTTAGATAAGAATTGAACGAAGTAATTGGGTGGTCTGCATGTAAATGCCCCCCAATTATTTTTTAGTTATGATAATATGGACCAAAATTAACAAAAAAGAAAGTTATTCAGCATAAAAAGTTTCACAGTAGAAAGAAACAGGTCGCCTACTTTCTATTTCCACTCACAACAATATAATATTTTCNTTAGTGATGATAATATGGACCAAAATTAACAAAAAAGAAAGTTATTCAGCATAAAAAGTTTCACAGTAGAAAAGAAACAGGTCGCCTAATTTCTATTTCCACTCACAACAATATAATATTTTGCTCTTCGTCAAATCTTCGGCCCACGCATCAGTACAATTCTGCAACTGCATAAGATCATCCATAAATGCTACGGTCATGCTGGTAGGATAGGAAATCGAAGAGTGGGAATCAAACAAAGAGGAGTTTCCCTTTTTAATATGACACCAAATGCTTCTCTCATGTCCAACATCTCCCCTTTCTTTCCCAAAAACTTCCAGTCAAAATAGTAGAGCAAATGAGCCAATATTATCTCCAACGTGAATAACCCAAATTGCATCCCAGGACATATCCGCCTGCCTGCACCGAATGGCACATATTCAAAGTGTGCACCCTTAAAATCTACAGGGNCTCCCCTTTCTTTCCCAAAAACTTCCAGTCAAAATAGTAGAGCAAATGAGCCAATATTATCTCCAACGTGAACAACCCAAATTGCATCCCAGGACATATCCGCCTGCCTGCACCAAATGGCACATATTCAAAGTGTGCACCCTTAAAATCTACAAGATTCTCCTCGAATCTCTCCGGACGAAAATTTTCAGGATCACCCCAATATTTTTGTTCCCTTCCTATCGCCCACATGTTAATCAATACCTTCGTCTTGGCTGGTATTACATATCCCATAATCTCTTTGGTTTCTTGATTTTCTCGGGGCAGCAGTAGTGGCGCTGGAGGGTGCAANCCTTCCTATCGCCCACATATTAATCAATACCTTCGTCTTGGCTGGTATTACATATCCCATAATCTCTTTGGTCTCTTGATTTTCTCGGGGCAGCAGTAGTGGCGCGGGAGGGTGCAGTCTAAGCGTCTCCTTAATCACTAATTGCAAATAACTTAGTTTACCACTTATCAATTCCTCATCCACCAACTTTCGTAGCCCGCCATTGTCGCTGACGAATTCCCTGACCTCCCTCTGGGCCTTTTCCAAAATCGCCGGGTTTTGAATCATCTCCGACATTGCCCATTCCAGGGTTCTTGAAGTTGTGTCAGTCCCAGCCATGAGAATATCCTAGTTAATTAAAAATTCAATTATTCATGTTTGCAGAAAACAGNTTGCAAATAACTTAGTTTACCACTTATCAATTCCTCATCCACCAACTTTCGTAGCCCGCCATTGTCGCTGACAAATTCCCTGACCTCCCTCTGTGCCTTTTCCAAAATTGCCGGGTTTTGAATCATCTCCGACATCGCCCATTCCAGGGTTCTTGAAGTTGTGTCAGTCCCAGCCATGAGAATATCCTAGTTAATTAAAAATTCAAATATTCATGTTTGCAGAAAACATTATCGATCAAGCACGTAGAAGTAGCAGGGATGATTCAAGCCGTAAGGATCTCACTTACATTTACTAGGGCCTTTATGTTGTCGTTGGTGAGTGGAAATGGAAGGCTGTCTTCCCGTTGAACCCTCAGAAGAACATCAGTTAGATCTTCTTCCATCAACTTCTCAGTATCATTATTAGAAAAGTGTTTGGCCCTCTTCTTCTTGTGTTCTTCAACTATTTTTTCAGCCATTAGATCCAAGTTTATTCGACATTTCTCAAATTTTTGCTGAAATCCAGTGATACGACCTGTTAGAAATTTGATGAATCTTTTTCTTTTGATTAAAAAAAGAACTAACCCTAATGCACTTAAATGTAAACTTATGAAAATTCTATCGTTAATAATAACGAATATAATTAGGGGTGTTAACGAGTTGAACACAAGCAAGCGAGCCCAGGCTCATTCATATTTCGAGCTCAAAAAGTGTTTTCATGTTTGGCTCTTTTGTTTAGCGAGCTGAACACGAGCTGTTCACAAACAAAGAGTCATTTTGACAACTCTAATAAAATAGTCATAAGATATTAAGAGTTGGGGCAAAATTGNAAATAAATAAATATATATATATATATTTATTTATTTATTTATTTATATAATTGAGGAGTATTATTTCGAGTTAAAACGAGCCGAACACGAAAGAATAAATATTTGTTCGTGTTCCCCTTGTTAACTTAGCGAACAAGCCGAACACGAACTTCTACAAGAGCCGACCATGAGTTGTTCGAACAATGAGCCTTTTTTGGCAGCCCTTAACATAATAACAACTTTTTCGCAAATAATTAATGTCATCTTACTATATTACAAGATACTAATTATATTTTTAATTATAAAGTAACATTATCTCAAAACCAGCGGCACTAGAATATTTTATTAAACTGAAAAAGTGAAAAGGACTTACAATTTTTATTTAATATTTTGTAAGTCTAAGTTTTACAATTAATTAATTAAGAAAACTTATTAAATAATTTACTTCCATATTAATTAGTATTCGAATTTAAGTTTAATCTAACAGTATTTAATTATTAAAAAAAAGCTATCAGAGGTTTCGTTGGCTCCAAATTTTTTTTTAGAATATTTGAGTTTAATTGGATTGATTGGAGGTTTTATCTTAAATATTGAATTTTATATGTTTTGGAAGTAAAAGAAAACGAGCTATTTATATGCGAACCTAAGAACGGCATCGAGGGGAACAGATCCACGATGGTGAATCCTGACAAAATGTCCACTGCATCATCCAGCGCCGAAAGAAAGAGCTTCTGGTCGTCGCATCGATCACCAATGGCTGCTCGGGCCATGATGTTGTTGTTGGTCTCCACCATCTTACTGCTAAGGTTTGTAACAGTACCTGATGAAGCTCCTATGTGTTGGATAAGATGAGAAACCTCGGTCTCTCTTATCCCCCTGAGAGAGCGAACCCGCTTTATACTGAGCAACTCCATGTTGCATAGGCGACGCATTTGGCGCCAGAATTCATCGCTAGAGCCGAATGAGATATTGTTGCTGCCGTAGAAGATAGCGCGGATTGAGTCATTGAGAGGGCGAGTGGCGAAGTCGGCGTCGTGGGTTCTCATGATTTCTCTAGCGGCCTTTGCGGAGGAAATGATGACAATCTTGATATCACCAAGTTTAAGACGCATAATGGGCCCATAGATCGCGGAGAGGTCACGAAAGGACTGGTGAGGAGGTCGTCGGCTAGCGAAAAGGTGGAGATTGCCTATGATGGGGAGATTCCAGGGCCCCGGGGCTTCCTTGCATCCTTTTTGGAGCTTATTTGATTTCTTGAACTTCAGGGTCAGGAAGAGGATGAGTAATGAGCTGAGAAAGAAGGCATAGTGGAGAACCTCCATGTGTGCTTGACTCTCTTGTAGCCATTTACTCACATCTCCAATGACTTTTATAACCAAACATGACTGGAATGTAAGGGAGCATCGAAATTCTTAACAAAAATTTTTAGTATTATTTTATTAATATCCTTTTAAGTAAAAAAATATTCCGTAACTACATCATTCTTCGAATTGAATATCTTCAAAAAATATGAATTAGCTGTGGTAAAAATTGTAAACAAGTAACTCAATTCAAATTCGATGTGAATTTTTTGGGTTTGAAATGGACCATTTGACTAGGGTTTAATTTGGCCCTTGAGTACTTAGTGCAGTTTGAGTTAATCTTTAAATTTGAAGTTAAAATGAATTTAACTAAAATTTAATTGAAATTGCCATAAATGATGGTTTCAACTTGTATTAATTCGGTGATATAGGATGGAGTTGAATCAATAAGGTTAAAGGCGAATTAGATTTGGTCCATTCTTTATACTACATTAAATAAATGGGCAATATTTTGAACATGCAGGTTTTTATTGGGTCAAAAAAGTTTGTGAAGGATAAATCCCACTGATTCACCCAAATTGACACCTCTGCCCATTGTAATACATACTAAATTTTAATTTCATTCCGATAAGGAAAAGGGTATTACTGTAATCTCCACCCGATTGATTCTTCCTGTTCTAACTGGCATCTTTTCACTATTTAAAACAAAACACATGGACGCAATCCTTCGAGCCAAGCCGACTTGCCTTCTTTAGGAATATCGGCTTCAACTCTTCAATTAATTATTTTTTATTGAACGATTTCACATCCGATTTGATAATGATAAAACAGTTGTTTATAGCCTTGCAAATTTTTGTTTTTAAATCCATTTTGAGTTACAATCAAATTTTAATTAAAAATAATTAAATTTCAAGAAAGTAACATAATAAAACAGCTAGTTTTATTAACATCATATGAAATTTATGTTAAAGAAAATCTTCGGGCCGTGTGACTAAATTTTTTTTATCCGATACTTGTTTAAAAAAAAAGTATGACAAAGTGTTATTGTCACGTTTATAAAGATTACTTATGTTCTATAAATGCTACGATTGATAGCATGTGCAAGAACCATTTGTGCTTAAGAATGATCACTTAACCACAGTTTTATTAACTATTTTAACCCATTAACGATTATATTTCTTAAAAATGTAAGCAAAAGTTTTACTTTTTTATAGTTTTTTTAATATATAAATAAAGTATTATACTTAACCATGCTATTTTAAAATTTATATTACTTTGAAAAAATTATAAAGTTGAATTTAAATGTATTTGTTGGTGATGCTTGGTCCCTAGTAATAAATCTCAAGAAATTAACGATAGAAATGAGACAATGCGTGTGCATGCGTGCGCTTGTGAGAGAGAGAGAGAGATAAACTTTTAGTTTTTTATCAAGCACTATCTCGAACACTTAATACTGATCATCTCATATACATAATTCTTTCTTAATTCATAAGATTATTAGAGCAACATGAAGATATGTACAAATGAATAAATAAAATGCAAGTTGTTTCTATTGCATGAGGTTGCTCACCTAGAAAACGAAATTCATGAGCCTTTTCGGCCTTAGTAGAGTTCTTCTATGTGGTCCTTAGTAGAAATGATATTGTAAAAGTCAAGATTTGGCTAACAATCATGTTCCTACTTGGTCCCCAAATAGAGTGTCGAGTTCCTTTTCCTTCGAAGGAGTTCTCTACTCTTTGATCGGGCACATATAGAGTTTCAGGTCTATACATTGTGTAACTCGTGTAGTATACACATGATATATATTAATATCCATGATTTTTTTTTGTTATTTGGAATGTAGCTTGCAGAGAAAGTCAGGAAGATTAGAAAAAAAGGTTCATTAATAAAGACAAAATATTTGCAACTAAATAAATATTTATTGCCACCCCTAGGTAATTGTCTCTATAGTTGCCCTTTTAATTATTAATATTATGTGACTCCTTTTCACTTTAAAAATACTCGGAATGTTTTTTTTTTATCCCCATGAAATCACTTTCTACTTTTTCATACTATTTGTTGTTGTCCCATCTTCGTTGAGTTTATTTTCCTGAAAAAATGTCAAGGTCAGGCAGCTAGCACACATCTAAATTCTGTTGATGGAATTTACTCCTCAAAACTTATGATCACATTCCTTGCTAACCACTATCTTAGTTGAAACATTATGTTACGGTGCATCAGGTTAATTTCAAGTTGGGCCTGTATGCACAAAAGATGGACCCAAGAAGGAACATCGAAGTTAGACCTACTATCAGAACTCAATTCACGGGAGCTGCTTCACATTCTGGTGAATATATCACTAAGAACAAAATGAGGAAAATTTAAACTTAAGAAATTATATGTATTCATATGTATTAAGGTTCTATTGTATCTTTTTTATGTATTTTGTGCAAATTACTTAAGGGCTTGTGTATAGGTGAGTTTGTATGGATCAAGTGTGTTAGATTGACTTGTGGGCTGACCATTGGTGGTCAAACCCCTATGACCAACCATAGGTAATAGAAAAGTAGGTGATTGGCTATGTAAGAAAGTAGAAAATGCGAGTGAGTGGGAGAAGTGAATAGTAACAAAATATTGACGTAATGGGGGGATTTTATAGGGGTGGTCAACGAACCTAGTGTGGGTTTGCATGTTTTATAAATTCGATTTAAATGTGTTGTGTGAAATGACATGGTTGTTATTTTGTGAATTCTATATAAAAAATTTAGAATACGACTAAATGCTAAAGGGGCTTGATGGCTTCTTCAAGTGAAATATTGTGAATTTATCTTTATATATTATCATATCTATTGAATATCCAATAAGTATTACATGTCTTTATTGATTTCACCAAGGCATTAGATTAAGCGAAAACAAATTTTAACTTTTAGAAACTAAATATGCCCATATTTTAATTGATAAATAAATGCTTTATGCAATGCGGTGTGGGTTGTGTTTAAGGTTTTTGATATCCATATGAACATAGAGCGTGTATTGAGGCATAATTTTATTGCATGACAATCAATTGAAATGAATTTTTTGTTAAAAATTACATCATACATGCGTATTAACATAAGGTTTAAATTGATGATTTCAATGTGAATGACTATGCAAAAAATCTGTGGAGTAATGAAGACTCCAACTATCAATTCTTCTAAATGAAATGACAAGATAAGCTTGAGATTTTAAACACATTTTCATACTTGTTTTTAATATAATAGTTTCTTATTGTGATTTCCTAACAAGAATAGATTAATCTAATAAAAATTTGATTTGATTTTTTAATTTTACAAATTTATCGTTTAAGCTATAAAAGTACATATTAGGGTTCTTCATTTTTTATCAAACATTTTAGATTTATTCTTTAAGTTTTTTATTTGATAACTAATTTTATAAATGCAACTTCTAATTCTTCAAACATAATTTCATCAGATACCATCTATAAGTTAATCATTAAGGGTCTATTTGGTGGAGTTGCAGCTTACTGACAATCCACTCATAAGCAACTAATTTGGATAAGCTATTAATCAATAACTAATCCAGATAAGTTGGCTGACTGTTTGGCTTCAATTGGTGGAAAATAGTTGATCTACAGCTGTTTATGGAAAAAAAGAACATTCTACCCCTGTACATCAACAATTAATTATTTATAGAACTCATAACATCAATAGTGATTTTATGAAACTAATTATATTAACTTATACTTTAATATTTATTAATTAACAATTGATTATATATTAATTATAATAATTAATGTTCACTAGAATTTTATTAAATATATAAATTAATTTTTTTATTAATTAATCACTGTAGAGTATTATCTTGATTTATCTAATTATATTTAATTTTGATAACAATAATTAATTAATTAATTAGTACTAATGAATTAAATTAATAAAAATAAATAAAGTTAAAATAAAGTTAAATTTAATTTTAAACCTATCTTATCTTCCTTTTCCCCTCTTTTGTCCCTCGTGAAACCCTCATCCGTGTCTTCCCCTTCCGCTTCCCCCTCCAATTTTCACATAAAGCAATCGCCTTCGAGACCGAACCATTGCAATGTCAGAGGAGCAGGCTGGCATGAGGTACGGCGAGGGGATTGCTTCACCAAAGAAGCAACTGCAGTGAAGTGGCACCAGCTGGAGCAAAGGAGCATAGGGTCGCCGTGAAGTGTTCGCTTCAATAGCTTTAAGAGTGAGAGGGAGAGACAGACGAGAAGAGGTGAGGGGTTGTTCCACGAGCAAGCGAGGGCAGGGGCGTAAAATATGGGAGTGAACACGGATGGTGAACACGGACGAGGGTAAGTCCCTGCGATCGTTTTCATACTAAAACACAAAACACAGCTTTCATATAATCACCCGAAAAGTGCGAAACAAATAGTGAGGAAGCGTTTTCCGAACGCCACTCGCACTTATAAGTTGCCCCAAATTGGCCCTTAGTCTACTTTCTGCTCATTTTATATGTCAAAGCTAGACTCCTTGGCTTTGAAATCACCCATAAAGCCTTCTATTTTGTGTTGCTTCCTTATATATATATATATATATATTCTATACATTCTAATGAGGGAATTTGGCTCATAGATAGTGAATCCATTGCTAGAGATGTTGTCTCTTATTATAAGCGATTGTTAAATCACATTGGAGACCATAGGTGACCTATTGACAAGAATTACTTCACTGCTGACAGATCATATATTACGGAACTCAATCTCGCTGATCCTCCTACTGAGCAGGAGATTTGCTGGCCATTTACTCCATAGATAGTTCAAATTTAGCTGGCCCTGATGGTTTCACTGTTGATTTTTATAAGAAATCTTGGGATGCCATCAAGAAGGATATTACAAATGCTATTCAGATTTTTTTTCAAGGTAATAATCATCTACAGTACTTCAACGAAATTAGTTTTATTTTAATTCCCAAATCAGCTTTTCAGAATAAATGGGATCACTTCAGACCTATTTGCCTCACCACTGTCATCAGCAAGGTCATTTGCAAAATCATTTTAAAATGGTTGTAACCACATTTGGACAGACTTATTTGCCCCAATCAGTCGGTCTTTGTCAAAGGAAGATCCATATCTGATAATGTTCTTCTTGCAGAAGAGTTGGTCCTGAATTTGGATAAATCTTGTAGGGGAGGCAACCTGATCTATAAACTTAATATAAAAAATGCCGATGACTCTATCAGCTGATCATTTATTATGGAGATCCTGTCCGCTAGAGAATTTTTTGTTGATTTTTTGCTCTTTTATACAAAGGTGGCTTGACAATAATCATCACTCAATTCTTATTAATGGGCACCTTAGGGGTTCATTTACTACAACAAGAGGTCTGAAACAAAGGGATCTCCTTTCACCAACTATCGTCATATTGGCCATTAACTACCTTTCCAAACTCCTTAATCAAAATCTCCTCACTTATAACTACTCTAGATATCACCATAGGTATAATTTGGCTATTTCCCATCTAATCTATGTTGATGATATCATGGTTTTCTAAAGCTCTGATAAGGTTGTTGTTAAAAAGGATATCAAATGCCTTGACACTTTTCAGGATAGCTCAGGAATGTGCTTCAATCCTGAAAAATGTCAACTGATATTTCACAAAAAGGCTTCTCCCAGCTCAGGTAGTGGACATCTGAGTATAATGGGTTCTTTTGCATTCATCTTCCACTCAAAAATCTTGGGATCCTCCTTATTATGGGTAGAACTAAGCAAATTCAATTTGACGAGGTCCAAAATAAAACTATCTCATATCTCTCATGCTGCTGGACTAATTCCTTTTTATCTAATGGTGGTAGAATCACTTTACGTAAGAGCATCCTCACCACTTTGTCTTCCTATATCCTCTAAATGACTAACCTTAAGAAAAGTACTAAATTACAATTGGAAAGGGCATTCAACAAATTTCTATGGTCTGAGCAAAGACAATAGCTGAATTGTGTCTCTTGGCAGAAGGCAGCCAAAACTTGCCATTGCAGGTCGCATTGGCTTCAAAGGACTCCATCCAATTTTTCATGTTAATCTATGCAAAATTTGGATTAAATTCAAAGCTCAATCATCCTTGCAGGCAAAATTTATGCTGGGAAAATACTGTAAAGATCAACACCCCTCTCTTACTGTTAGGAAATTAAGTGATTCTAAACTGTGGGTTAGTATGCTCAAGGTTAGAGACCAAGCTAAAACATTTTTCCTATGGGATTTGGGCAAAGGAAATGTTAATTTTTGGTTAGATCAATGGTTTCCAGAGGATTGGATCACTTTTGTATCGAACCCTCTTGGCACTCACATTCAAGTTGCTGATTGCTCGGAGGATGATCATTGGTCACTCACCAAACTAAGTTCACTGTTGCAGAAACCATCCATCACTCACATCTCCAAGCTACCTTTAGATAGGGGCAGACCTAATAAAATCATCTGGTGGGTTCATGCTAATCAATGCCTCATCAAAGACATTTAATCCAAAATTTTCTCCTGGGATCATGTCTCTTGGGGATAGGTTATCTGGAATAAGTATCTTTCACCTTCTATGTCTTTCTTCAGCTGGAGAACTTTTCATAACCTTTTACCTGTTGATGATATGCTCAAAATGAAGGGGGGGGGGGTGCCTCTAGATGTCATTTGTTCCTGGATAAGGAGGAATCCATTTCTCATCTATTTTTTGAATGCAGATTCTCTCAAGATATCTGAGCAACACTTTTTATAAAGCTAAATTTGAGGAAGTCAAGCTTTCAGTGGGATCACTTACAGGGGAACTGACAAAGCTGGAACACTAAGAAATTTGTCTCCATTTTAGTGGCTTGGTTCATTTGGATGGCCAGAAATCTTGCTAAATATGAGGATAAGCTTTCTTCTGTTCCTAGGGTTGGCAGAAACTGTATGTCTTTTATCCAAAAACTGATACAACACAAGCACTTCCGCAAAATTTTCTCTTCTTCTCTTGGAATTTCATCCCATCACCTCAACTGTAAAGTGTTTTGGAGGCCTCCCAGCCCATCTAATGTCAAAATTAGCACAGATGGGAATTTTTCTGATTATGGTACTGGTGTTGGACGAATCTTCACAAACCTTATTGGGAAGAGCCTTCTATTCTTTCATGCACCTGTTATTGTTGCTGATGCACTGGAAACTGAACTTATAGTTGTGTATTGGGCCTTAATTCTTGAAGTAAAGATAAAATGGACTCATCTATGGATTGAGGTGGACTCTATTATACTAATTGGACTGCTAGAACAAGAGGATTAATCTTCCTGACAACATTCTTATTATGTACAAAAAATCAAGTTGGTTAGATCCCAGACCACCATACAACTTTCATTCAATTATAGAGAAGGGAACAGACCTGCCAACTGGCTTGCTAGACATAGGCTAAATTTGAACTCCATTTCTGTCTCCTCTACCCCACCTCCACCTCTTAGCTTCTAAATTTATGGGGACATTGTAGATGTCCCTCATTTCAGATTTGTAAACTGATTTGTACTTTTTGAGGATCCCTTATGATTTTTGCTTTCTTATTAGAGGGTTCCTTTCCTTCTTTTCCTTTTCTTTTTGTAACCTTTTGCTACTATCAACATGTAGGGAGCCATATGTANCAACATGAAGAAAATTTAAACTTAAGAAATTATATGTATTCATATGTATTAAGGTTGTATTGTCTCTTTTTTATGTATTTTGTGCAAATTACTTAAGGGCTTGTGTATAGGTGAGTTTGTATGGATCAAGTGTGTTAGATTGACTCGTGGGCTGACCATTGGCGGTCAAACCCCTATGACCAGCCATAGGTAGTAGAAAAGTAGGTGAGTGGCTATCTAAGAGAGTAGAAAACGCGAGTGAGTGGGAGAAGTGAATAGTAACAAAATATTGAGGTAATGGGGGGATTTTATAGGGGTGGTCAACAAACCTAGTGTGGGTTTGCATGTTTTATAAATTCGATTTAAATGTATTGTGTGAAATGACATGGTTGCTATTCTGTGAATTCTTTATAAAAATTTTAGAATACGACTCAAATGCTAAACGAGCTTGATGGCTTCTTCAAGTGAAATATTGTGAATTTATCCTTATATATTATCATATCTACTGAATATCCACTAAGTATTACATGTATTCTTTGATTTCACCAAGGCATTAGATTAAGAGAAAACAAATTTTAACTTTTAGAAACTAAATATGCCCATATTTTAATTGATAAATAAATTCTTTATGCAATGCGGTGTGGGTACTGTTTAAGCTTTTGATATTCATATAAACATAGAGCGTGTATTGAGCCATAATTTTATTGCATGACAATCAATTGAAATGAATTTTTTCTTATAAAATCAAATTACATCATACATGTGCATTAACATAAGGTTTAAATTGATGAGTTCAATGTGAATGACTATGCAAAAAATCTGTGGAGTAATGAAGACTCCTACTATCAATTCTTCTAAATGAAATGACAAGATAAGCTTGAGATTTTAAACACATTTTCATACTTGTTTTTAATATAATAGTTTCTCATTGTGATTTCCTAACAAGAATAGATTAATCTAATAAGGACTTGATTTTATTTTTTTAATTTTACAAATTTATCGTTTAAGCTATAAAAGTACATATTAGGGTTATTCATTTCTTATCAAACATTTTAGATTTATTCTTTAAGCTTTTTATTTGATAACTAATTTTATAAATGCAACTTCTAATTCTTCAAACATAATTTCATGAGATACCATCTATAAGTTAATCATTTAGGGTCTATTTGGGGCAGCTGCAGCTTATTGACAATCCACCCATAAGCAACTAATTTGGTTAAGCTATTGATCAACAATTGATATAGATAAGTTGGCTGACAGTTTGATTTCAACTTGTGGAAACCAATTGATCTGCATCTGTTTATGGAAAAAAGATCATTCTGCCCTTGTACATCAACAATTAATTATTTATAGAACTGACAACTTATCAGTAATGATTTTATGAAACTAATTATATTAACTTATACATTAATAGTAATTAATTAACAATTGATTATATATTAATTATAATAATTAATATTCACTAGAATTTTATTAAATATATAAATTAAATTTTTTTATTATTAATCACTGTACAGTAATATTTTGATTTATTTAATTATATTTAATTTTGATAACAATATTTATTTAATTAATTGGTACTAATGAATTAAATTAATAAAAATAAATAAACTTAAAATAAAGTTAAATTAAAGTTTAAACCCATCTTATCTTCCTTTTCCCCTCTTTTGTCCCTCGTGAAACCCTCGTCTGTGTCTTCCCCTTCCGCTTCCCCCTCCCATTTTCACATAAAGCAATCGCCTTCGAGACCGAACCATTGCAATGTCGAAGGAGCAGGCTGGCATGAGGTACGGCGAGGGGACTGCTTCACCAAAGAAGCAACTACAGTGAAGTGGCACCGGCTGGAGCAAAGGAGCATGGTTCGCTTCAGTAGCTTTAAGAGTGAGAGGGAGAGACAGACGAGAAGAGGTGAGGGGTTGTTCCACGAGCAAGCGAGGGCAAGGGCGTAAAATAAGGGAATGAACACAGATAGTGAACACAGATGAGCGTAAATCCCTGAGATCGACTTCGTACTAAAACACAAAACACAGCTTTCATATAATCACCCGCAACGTGCGAAACAAACAGTGAGGCAATATTTTCAGAATGCCACTCGCACTTATAAGCTACCCTAAATTGGCCCTTAGTCTACTTTCAGTTCATTTTATAGGTCAAAGCTAGACTCCTTGGCTTTGAAATCACCCATAAAGCCTTCTATTTTGTGTTGCTTCATTAATATATATATAAGGTCGTTGTTATAAAGGTTATTTAATGCCTTAACACTTTTCAGAATAGCTCAGGAATGTGCATCAATCCTGACAAATGTCAACTGATATTTTACAAAAAGGCTTCTCTCGGCTCAAGCAGTGGACATCTGAGTGTAATGGGTTCTCTTCTATTCAACTTCCACTCAAATTTCTTGGGGTCCTCCTTATTATGGGCAGAACTAAGCTAATTCAATTTGATGAGGTCCAAAATAAAACTATCTCATATCTCTCATGCTGGACTAATTCCTTTTTATCTAATGGTAGAAGAATCACTTTACATAAGAGCATCCTCACCACTTTCACTTCCTATATCCTCTAAATGACTAACCATAGGTCTCTTTACCTGTCGTGGTTCCAGTTAATGGGAAATTTGGCACTCCCTTTGCTGAGAATCACTCTATTGTATTGTCTAGTTGTGTGGATTACACCCCAACCATGATAGTTGTGAGGTTTCCTCCTCCTTAGGATCTAGATTGCTCTAACTCTACGGCCCATATTAATGACTCCACTACAAATATACTTGCCAAGAAGATTATTGGAGTAGCTCCCCCTCTATGAGGACTGGGTCCTCTTTTTTGAAAGAAGTTCCTTACCTGGATCATCTAGATGTCCGAGCTAACTTCTTTATTCATCTTGTCTTATAGGCCCTCGTAGTAGGAGACCAAGGTTTGCCTGTCGGTCCGTTACGAGGACGGGATATTTGCTATCTGTTGTGCAGTCCATGAGAACCGCCAAGGTGTTGCATGGGACCCTTGGTGTTGTACTTAGTGCCACTGTACCAAACGTTGTGCTAGGTATTACTATGATCATGTTGGAGTGACTTTTGCCCACATTTGATGTGCCTACTCTTTCCATGAGCTATAAGGAAAATTTTGTGGCTTCCTTTCATCGATAAAGATGAATTTGTCCTAGTTTGATAAAGAGAGGTCCGGGGTGCACCCCGCCGATTCTCACCTTATTTGAGGACAGAATTTGATTGCTCTACTTTGGCAAATACCCAGTGCATTAGGCAAATTGCAGCCACCACGCCTCTTGATATCCCGACATTGCATGTAGAATGACTTTCTACATTTGACGGTGAGGGGTTTACTTTCCTTTGCTTTGAAGAGTGCTTTATCCTACCTCTTTTCACCCATTATGCAAGACTAGTATGGATGCTCTATACTCCAATCGGGGGATGCCCCGAAACCTATTTGTTGATGACATGTTGTATCGATTAGACCACCTTGTTAGTCTTGATTGATCCATGTTTACCTGGGATGCACATCTCCCAGATTATTTGAGATTGTTTCATTCGATTTGAGCATGTTTGCCTTTTGGCTAGGCTTTTGATGAGAGCATTTTGTAGCTAAGACCATTCTACATGTCTAGCATTTGATTTAGTTAGTCTGCCTTGAACCTGACTATGATATGGTGCCTCATCTTTTTAAGAACCTTATTGACTTTCTAGTCTGTTCTTGGTGTGAAAGAATCATTGCGAGATTGATCCATCTCCCATATCCAACCTCATGGATATATTTTGTTTGACTTCGTTAATATTTATCACCTTGCTGATATTCATGTTGAACTGATTGGACTCATAGCCTCTATAAATCAGTCCATAACTCATTGGGATACTTCGATATCCAACGTTACTGGTTAGACCCTACTTATATGATCAAGATATTTTTGCGTATCTTGATGCTCCGACTCCAATTTTTGGAGGTCGTTGAGATGGTTCCAAAAGGAATTGCATCCCTCAGTCAATCTTGTCTTAGGTTTGCCTTTCATAATTCTTGAGGTTGAATCTAGGATATATCCTGAGGATAAACTTGGACCAGATCATATATGCACCTTCGTAGGATTTGCAAATCCTCATGGTTTGGTGGATTCGAACTAAGTCACGATGACCGAATCCCTTACTTTAATGAAGTTTCACTTAAGTCCTGAGAGCACCTCAGAATGATGTTAGTAGTTTCAGAGACTATTTAGATCTCTTACTTTTCCATTCAGCTAGACCAAAGGAAACTTAACAAGTAATGGATCATGAAATTTTAAGAATCTTATTCAGGAGAAATTTGAGTCAAAATAAAAGAAGCTCTACCAGATATAGTAATTCTCAGGAGAAAATAAAAAAAAGTGCAAAAAGGCCTTAAAAAGTGAAATTTGGCCAACACTCCTGAGAAGAAGCTTGAGGTGAGCGGGAAATCAAAAGTTTCGATATAAAGAACTTTTTGATTTCAAAATTCTCCTGATAAGATCCTTAGAATATTGAGGTTCAGACAATTGTTAAGTGATATTGGGATGACTGATAAATCAGTAATGGATTTAAAGATATCTCCAAAATGAAAATATTTTCTTGACACCCGATACGAATGATGAGACCTACTTAGGCTAAGGGTGAAAAGAATTAAAGGAAAGGGGCTAGGGAAGAGTACTTAAGGAAAATCCCACCTGGACCTGAATTTTGCAAACATTATATTTTGCATTGTATAGCTGGTCATGAATATGAGATGCCTACAAGAAAGATCCTCATACCAGTTCGATTTGGTATGCTACATCAGATCATTCTTAATAACAGCTTATGTAGGAGATAAAAAAATATATATGCCAATAAAAAAATATGAATGACATGAAAGGCTCTCAGTAGCTCCGTGGGCATGTTGTACAACATAGAGTACACCCACCTTCTTCTACACTTTATGTGTCAACCCTATGGGTCCGACAGTCCTTCCTTTGGAAGTTGAATTGCTTTTTGGGCTAAGATTCTGCCCACCACTTTTTACTCTTCATGCGTTGACCCTAGGGTCCCGGTAGTCCTTCCTCTAGAAGTCACGCTAACCTCTTTGTGGACATGTTGTACGACATATCGTACACCCACCTTTTCTAGTGCTTCATTGCACGTAAGAGAAGTCTTGAGCATCTCTTAAAACTGATTTTTGAATTGTTAAACATGTCAAGTGGAAGTCCTACAGGCGGCTTATACCTGGCGCAACCAGTAATCAGTGTAAGAGAAGCCAAGTACTTCTCTTATCCTCTCTTTTTGGTCCCTCGCTTCGAGCATATCCGAATGATCGTGTCCCACCCATCATAAATGAGCATGGTAGATACGTCTGTTCCACTCGTCATAAATGAGATTGGAAGATGCCCTCCTTTTAGAAAATCAAAGCTTAGCTTTATAACTAAGCATTCCATGGTTAGCAAATGATGCCTAGCTAACCTTTTCCAATTGACGGAAGTCAATTTTGATTGATATTTGCCTTATTGCAGGAAATTCATGCCCTTTCCTAGCATTCTTATTCGGTTACCCATTCTACATAGGGTCCGAACTGAGAAACTTTCTACGGATATGCTCGTTTTTCTCACTTTAGATTAGTGTGGTGTATTCCCTCTTATGGGATATGTTTTAGTTTGTGACTTATGGCTAGACACCAGTTGGTTGGTACACTCTAATTTGCCCATCCCTTCATACGTATCTCGACTGACTGAGGTCAAGTTTGATCGATATCTCTTTTATGCGGGAAAGTTGTGCCTCTTTCCTTGACACCCTTATTTGGTTGAGCACCCCGTATGGGTCCAAATTAGAGTTTCCCACTTACTTCAAATGAGTATGGTGTTTTCCCCTTTGAGGGATGTTTTTTGGGTCAGCCTGAGAGCTACATACCCTTGTGGTTGGAAAGTTACTTTTTGACCAATCATTCTTGGATACTGTGGTATTTCCCCAGCGAAATTCATTTTACCAAATCTCTGGTAGCAGTACCATATATAGGGTTGGTATGTTCTAATCGTCCACACTCTTTGATAATTCGATTTGGTATGTCACACCAGATCAATTCTGATAACAACTTAAGCCAGAGATTAAAAAATATATATNGAAGTTGACTAGCCTTCTTTGTGGACATGTTGTACGACATATCGTACACCCACCTTTTCTAGTGCTTCATTGTACGTAAGAGAAGTCTTGAGCATCTCTTAAAATTGATTTTTGAATTGTTAAACATGCCAAGTGGAAGTCCTACGAGCAGCTTATACCTGGCGCAACCAGTAATCAGTGTAAAAGAAACAAAGTACTTCTCTTATCCTCTCTTTTTTGTCCCTCGCTTCGAGCATATCCGAATGATCGTGTTCCACCCATCATAAATGAGCATGGTAGATACGTCTGTTCCACTCGTCATAAATGAGATTGGAAGATGCCCTCATTTTAGAAGATCAAAGCTTAGATTTATAACTAAGCATTCTATGGTTAGCAAATGATGCCTAGCTAACCTTTTTCAATTGACGGAAGTCAATTTTGATTGATATTTGCCTTATTGCAGGAAAGTCATGCCCTTTCCTAACATTCTTATTCGGTTACCCATTTTACATAGGGTCCGAACTGAGCACATTTCTACTGATATGCTTGTTTTGCTCACTTTAGATTAGTGTGATGTATTCCGTCTTATGGGATATGTTAGTTTGTGTCTTATGGCTAGACACCAGTTGGTTGGTACACTCTATTTTGCCCATCCCTTCATACGTATCTCGACTGACTGAGGTCAAGTTTGATCGATACCTCTTTTATGCGGGAAAGTTGTGTCCCTTTCCTTGACACCCTTATTTGGTTGAGCACCCCGTATGGGTCCAAATTAGAGTTTCCCACTTACTTCAAATGAGTGTGGTGTTTTCCCCTTAGAGGGATGTTTTCTGGGTTAGCCTGAGAGCTACATACCCTTGTGGTTGGAAAGTTACTTTTTGACCAATCATTCTTGGATACTGTGGTATTTCCCCAGCGAAATTCATTTTACCAAATCTCTGGTAGCAGTACCATATATAGGGTTGGTATGTTCTAATCGTCCACACTCTTTGATAATTCGATTTGGTAT
>JXCR01145485.1:70493-86189 GCA_002079205.1 Phalaenopsis hybrid cultivar | reverse complement strand
ATTTAAACGTAGCTCTTCTAAATTTAAGTAAATATATTACCTTCAATGGTCAAAGAGGTCAAATTGGATAGAGTTTATCGTTATTAAATGAAACGTTTTTACTTCCAGCTCAACTGAATACTTATAAAATTGAGTTAGCTGTCTGTTAATTGATTTATGTTAATTAAAAATTATGTATTAATTAATTTATATCTAAACAAATCAAAATATTATTTAAGGAGAATTTACATACATGCCACCTAATTCCCTTGTATTTACATATGTCACACTTAGACTTTACTTTTTACATTTATATTCCCCAAATTTTTCATACCAAATAATAAATATCATTATTTTGACTTTTTTAAAGTAAAGTGAACCTTTCCATGCATTGGTAAGGTAATACGTGTTGCGTGCTGGTAAATTTAGAGAAATTGTAAATGGTATGCTAATATCTTAGTGTTGTATGAGGGTCTCACGCACACGAATAAAAGAAAAAATTTACAGTGAGAATAACAGGAGTTTTTACGTTGAAAAGCTGAAAGGGTAGAAACCTCATGGCCTAACCTAGTTAAAATGATTCAATTATGTCGACGTAGGTTATAAGAATTTACTGACTATTGACTAATTGGAAGCAACACAGGTGGGAGTTCTCGACGTGACTTCTGCTATGGGAGTGGCATAATACGTTGGGGAAGTGGAGGCGTCATAACTGTGGTGGTCCAGGTGATCCGATCGTGGCTGCAGCTATATAACGATGGTCCGTTGATGACGACAGTGGTGGTCGGGTAGCAGTGATCTGGCAGGAATTGTGACTAGATTGTTGTGGTATGGTGATGGTGGTGGACGTGCAAGAGTTGTCAGACAGTGAAGGCGGTCCTACGGTAGTGGCAGCGGCAACAACGGTGGTGAATTGAGGGTCGTGAAGGTTAGACGAAGATAGTTTGGTGACGACGATGGTGGTGATCGAGCAGTGATGATTCGGTGATAGTGGAGGCCAAACAAGCGATGGTGGACAAGCAATGGTGGTTTGGTGGCAGTTGTGCCTTGATAGAGACAACAATGGTCCTACGGTGGAAATAGTGATCCAGCTGCATCGACATTGATCTAGCAGTGGTAGTGGCTTGATGGTGACAATAGTGGTTTGATGGCTATGGTGGTGGTCAGACAATGGTAGTTTGACGATGGTGACAACTTGATGGCAGTGGTATGGCCTTATTGGCCATGGTCTAAAAGTGGCAACAACTCAATGTAGATGGTCTGGTGGTGGTGGAGCTCATGAACTCTCAAGAGTGGAGATCTTTTAGCTTTGTCTTCCAAGTTCAAGTCAAGATCCAGGTTCCCCTTCCTGAAGAGAGTAGGGGTCTATCTATAGATTATATGACTGGTAACCTCCATAAGTACTGCATAAATTCAAACTACTCTGTTGGACAGTCTAGAGTGATCCATTTGATCAAATGAGATTTTGACAATTTAAGTGCTTAATAATGCCAAAATTAAGTGATCTTAGGCCCGTTGGATTCATCTCATCGGAATGCTCAATTTGACTATAAATATATCTTAAATTTTCACATTTTGCTTTAAGTATATGATATGGGCTGACTTGAAATCCTTAAACCATGTTTGATATCAACTTGTTTGTCTAATCAAGATACTTCATTTAAATTAGATTGTCGGCAATTCTTGATTTGATTTTTGACGTTCTTAGTCCAATTTTGTGTCAAAATTTGTGCATGATTATGATAATTTTTTGGGGGTATCAATTACCCCTATTTTTTTGATATCGTATTATAATATCACATTTGATAAAAAAATGACCAACATTACATTTCAATAAAAAAAAAAACTATAATAAACTCAGTGATTTAAGTTTTCAACCACTATTGTCATTCTATATGTAACTTTGGACTTAAATCAAACCAAGTAGAGGACCAATTCATGGTTAGATTGATTGAATCAACTAAGCCAATCCATTTTGTCAGATATAACAAAAAATGTCAATGATTGGATGAGTTAGGGTTATAAGTGAGCCGAGCTGGCCCATGAGCCTGCTTGAGCTTAACTTATTAACAGGCTCATAAGTCAAGCTTGTCTAGCTTTGGGTTCAAGCTTGGTGGAATTTTATGCTTTTTTCCTTTGAGAATTATGCTTTTGTTGATAGCAAAACTTGGTGGATTTTTATGCTTTTTTCTTTGTGGTTATGCTTTTTGTTGATAGCAAAAGGTTTATAGTTCAGAATCTTTGCTTACTTCTGTTGAATAATGCTTGGGTGATTTATGTAGGTGTTTTGATAGTAGGAATCTATGTTTTTTTTCCTGATAGTAAAAGAAAAATAGGCTCAAGCTAGCGAACGTATATTAAGCTTAAAGTCTGTTTGTGATAGCTGCAGTTTATTAAAAAATATTTGTGAAGCCACTGAGTCAGGCCGCAACTATAAAACTGTCACTGCGCCTAGCCATGTGTGGTGAGAAAAATCTGTCAAAATCCAGTTTAGCCAAATAGACAAAACTTAGGTGCGGTGCTGCACTGCCACCACACCGCCTCCCCAAACGGACCCTTAGTTGTTTTTATTCTAGCCAAATTTGAGCTCAATGGATAAGCTCGAGTCAAACTTGAGTTTGAGCTAAGTATAACTAAGGGTCTATTTGGGGCAACTTTTTCGTTGCGGTGGCGTTTTGAAAATGCAGGAGTTATGTTTGTTTCGTGTCTTCTAACTGCTTATCGCAAAACACTTTTTTTAATAAACGCGGCTGCGAGCAAGCTCCTGTGGCCCTCCTTTTTTTCGCATTTTAGTTGGTTGCTCTTTAGCTCTGCTTCGTGAGAGAGCCGCCAATCTCCCATTTCCCATCATAGAAATCACTCTAGACCATCTGATGGAGTGGTCTGGATTCATACAATATTTACGAAAGATTTCACTCGTAAAATCTATAAATAGACCATCGTGCTTCATGAAGAGAGAATCTGGACATGGACTTCGAGGAGAAAACTGCAGGAGATGCAAGCTCTTAAGGGTTCCTACGTTACATAACCACCATACCACCAACATCGAGACCGTGCCACCGAAAGATCATTATCACCGCAGCCAGACCACCATCGTCGAGTCGTAGCCTTGTCAGATCAGTGCTACAGAGCCACCACCGTCGTTGTCACCAGACCACCATTTCCCATCCACCACAATAATCATCATTGAATCACCATTGCCACCATAGGGCCGCTACCGCCACCAGACCACTCTTGTATTGACAACACTATTACCGCCACTAGACCACAACCATCTGGCCGCTGCCACCATAGACCACAATTGCTAAAGCACCATCGTTGTCGCCACCAAATCGACATCTAGCCATCGCCATTATCAGATCACCAAAGTTACTACTGTCAGACCACTGTCGTCAGGACGCCACCACTTCATCAACTAATTATATCACTCTCCTAGCATAAGTCACATTGATGACATCTACTTGTGTAACATTGCTTTCGGCTAATCATGGTCAGTAAAGTCTTGTAACTTTCTTTGATATAATAGAATCATTTCAATTGGGTTAGGCCCCATGATTATTACCCTTTCGGGGGTTTCAAGTAAGAACTCTAGCTATTCTTTTTGCCAGTTTTTTTTTTCCTTTATTTGTGTGTGTTAGATCTTAGTACAATATTGTAATATTAATATATTTATATAATATTTTATGAGTATTTAGGCAACTAAATGTTGTCTTCATCAAGTGATCTTGGGTCCATCGGATTCATCTCGTTGAGACATTTGAATTGACTATAATTTTGTCAGATTTGAATATCATTTCACCCCCCAAAGTATATCTCAAAACTTCTTAGATGTTTTAAGTGTATGATTTNTATATATATATATATATATATATATATATATATATATATATATTTAAACGTAGCTCTTCTAAATTTAAGTAAATATATTACCTTCAATGGTCAAAGAGGTCAAATTGGATAGAGTTTATCGTTATTAAATGAAACGTTTTTACTTCCAGCTCAACTGAATACTTATAAAATTGAGTTAGCTGTCTGTTAATTGATTTATGTTAATTAAAAATTATGTATTAATTAATTTATATCTAAACAAATCAAAATATTATTTAAGGAGAATTTACATACATGCCACCTAATTCCCTTGTATTTACATATGTCACACTTAGACTTTACTTTTTACATTTATATTGCCCAAATTTTTCATACCAAATAATAAAAATCATTATTTTGACTTTTTANTTACATACATGCCACCTAATTCCCTTGTATTTACATATGTCACACTTAGACTTTACTTTTTACATTTATATTCCCCAAATTTTTCATACCAAATAATAAATATCATTATTTTGACTTTTTTAAAGTAAAGTGAACCTTTCCATGCATTGGTAAGGTAATACGTGTTGCGTGCTGGTAAATTTAGAGGAATTGTAAATGGTATGCTAATATCTTAGTGTTGTATGAGGGTCTCACGCACACACGANAAAGTAAAGTGAACCTTTCCATGCATTGGTAAGGTAATACGTGTTGCGTGCTGGTAAATTTAGAGAAATTGTAAATGGTATGCTAATATCTTAGTGTTGTATGAGGGTCTCACGCACACGAATAAAAGAAAAAATTTACAGTGAGAATAACAGGAGTTTTTACGTTGAAAAGCTGAAAGGGTAGAAACCTCATGGCCTAATCTAGTTAAAATGATTCAATTATGTCGACGTAGGTTATAAGAATTTACTGACTATTGACTAACTGGAAGCAACACAGGTGGGAGTTCTCGACGTGACTTCTGCAATGGGAGTGGCATAATACGTTGGGGAAGTGGAGGCGTCATAACTGTGGTGGTCCAGGTGATCCGATCGTGGCTGCAGCTAGATAACGATGGTCCATTGATGACAACAGTGGTGGTCGGGTAACAGTGATCTGGCAGCAATTGTGACTAGATTGTTGTGGTATGGTGATGGTGGTGGACGGGCAAGAGTTGTCAGACAGTGAAGACGGTCCTACGGTAGTGGCAGCGGCAACGACGGTGGTGAATTGAGGGTCGTGAAAGTAAGACGAAGATAGTTTGGTGACGACGATGGTGGTGATCGAGCAGCGATGGTTCGGTGATAGTGGAGGCCAAACAAGCGATGGTGGACAAGCAATGGTGGTTTGGTGGCAGTTGTGCCTTGATAGAGACAACAATGGTCCTACGGTGGAAATAGTGATCCAGCTGCATCGACATTGATCTAGCAGTGGTAGTGGCTTGATGGTGACAATAGTGGTTTGATGGCTATGGTGGTGGTCAGACAATGGTAGTTTGACGATGGTGACAACTTGATGGCAGTGGTATGGCCTGATTGGCCATGGTCTAAAAGTGGCAACAACTCAATGTAGATGCNTTGATGGCTATGGTGGTGGTCAGACAATGGTAGTTTGACGATGGTGACAACTTGATGGCAGTGGTATGGCCTTATTGGCCATGGTCTAAAAGTGGCAACAACTCAATGTAGATGGTCTGGTGGTGGTGGAGCTCATGAACTCTCAAGAGTGGAGATCTTTTAGCTTTGTCTTCCAAGTTCAAGTCAAGATCCAGGTTCCCCTTCCTGAAGAGAGTAGGGGTCTATCTATAGATTATATGACTGGTAACCTCCATAAGTACTGCATAAATTCAAACTACTCTGTTGGACAGTCTAGAGTGATCCATTTGATCAAATGAGATTTTGACAATTTAAGTGCTTAATAATGCNTCATGAACTCTCAAGAGTGGAGATCTTTTAGCTTTGTCTTCCAAGTTCAAGTCAAGATCCAGGTTCCCCTTCTTGAAGAGGGTAGAGGTCTATCTATAGATTTTATGACTGGCAAACTCCATAAGTATTGCATAAATTCAGACTACTCTGTTGGACAGTCTAGAGTGATCCATTTGATCAGATGAGATTTTGAAAATTTAGGTGCTTAATGATGTCAAAATTAAGTGATCTTAGGCCCGTTGGATTCATCTCATCGGAATGCTCAATTTGACTATAAATATATCTTAAATTTTCACATTTTGCTTTAAGTATATGATATGGGCTGACTTGAAATCCTTAAACCATGTTTGATATCAACTTGTTTGTTTAATCAAGATACTTCATTTAAATTAGATTGTCGGCAATTCTTGATTTGATTTTTGACGTTCTTAGTCCAATTTTGTGTCAAAATTTGTGCATGATTATGATAATTTCTTGGGGGTATCAATTACCCCTATTTTTTTATATCGTATTATAATATCACATTTGATAAAAAATTGACCAACATTACATTTGATTAAAAAAAAAACTATAACAAACTCAGTGATTTATGTTTTCAACCACTATTGTCATTCTATATGTAAATTTGGACTTAAATCAAACCAAGTAGAGGACCAATTCTTGGTTAGATTGATTGAATCAACTAAGCCAATTCATTTGGTCAGATATAACAAAAAATGTCAATGACTGGATGAGTTAGGGTTATATGTGAGCCGAGCTGGCCCATGAGCCTGCTTGAGCTTAACTTATTAACGGGCTCATAAGTCAAGCTTGTCTAGCTTTGGGTTCAAGCTTGGTGGAATTTTATGCTTTTTTCCTTTGAGAATTATGCTTTTGTTGATAGCAAAACTTGGTGGATTTTTATGCTTTTTTCTTTGTGGTTATGCTTTTTGTTGATAGCAAAAAGTTTATAGTTCAGAATCTTTGATTACTTTTGTTGAACAATGCTTGGGTGATTTATGTGGGTGTTTTGATAGTAGGAATCTATGTTTTTTTCCTGATAGTAAAAGAAAAATAGGCTCAAGCTAGCGAACGTAGTTTAAGCTTAAAGTCTGTTTGTGATAGCTGCAGTTTATTAAAAAATATTTGTGAAGCCACTGAATAATAATATGATGCTCAAAAGTTACGATGGCTATTACAAAAAGGTTTTAATGTCAGGCCGCAACTATAAAGCTGTCACCGCGCCTAGCCATGTGTGGTGAGAAAAATCTGTCAAAATCCAGTTTAGCCAAGTAGACAAAACTTAAGTGCGGTGCTGCACTGCCACCACATTGCCTCCCTAAACGGACCCTTAGTTGTTTTTATTCTAGCCAAATTTGAGCTCAATGGATAAGCTCGAGTCAAACTTGAGTTTGAGCTAAGTATAACTAAGGGTCAGTTTGGGGCAACTTTTTCGTTGCGGTGGCGTTTTGAAAATGCAGGAGTTATGTTTGCTTCGTGTCTTCTAACTGCTTATCGCAAAACACTTTTTTTAATAAACGCAGTTGCGGGTAAGCTCCTGCGGCCCTCCTTTTTTTTGCATTTTACCTAATTGCTCTTTAGCTCTGCTTCATGAGAGAGCCGCCAATCTCCCATTTCCCATCATAGAAATCACTCTAGATCATCTGATGGAGTGGTCTGGATTCATACAATATTTACGAAAGATTTCACTCGTAAAATCTATAAATAGACCATCGTGCTTCATGAAGAGAGAATCTGGACATGGACTTCGAGGAGAAAACTGCAGGAGATGCAAGCTCTTAAGGGTTCCTACGTTACATAACCACCATACCACCAACATCGAGGCCGTGCCACCGAAAGATCACTATCACCGCAGCCAGACCACCATCGTCGAGTCGTAGCCTTGTCAGATCAGTGCTACCGAGCCACCATCCTCGTTGTCACCAGACCACCATTTCCCATCCACCACAATAATCATCATCGAATCACCATTGCCACCATAGGGCCGCTATCGCCACCAGACCACCCTTGTATGGACAACACTATTACCGTCACTAGACCACAACCATCTGGCCACCGCCACCATAGACCACAATTGCTAAAGCACCATCGTCGTCGTCTCCAGATCGACATCTAGCCACCTCCATTACCAGATCACCAAAGTTACTGCTGCCAGACCACTGTCGTCAGGACGACATCACTTCATCAACTAATTATATCACTCTCCGAGCATAAGTCACATTGATGACATCTACTTGTGTAATATTGCTTTCGGCTAATCAAGGTCAGTAAAGTCTTGTAACTTTCTTTGATATAATAGAATCATTTCAACTGGATTAGGCCCCATGATTATTACCCTTTCGGGGGGTTCAAGTAAGAACTCTAGCTATTCTTTTTGCCAGTTTTTTTTTTCCTTTATTTTTGTGTGTGTTACATCTTAGTACAATATTATAATATTAATATATTTATATAATATTTTATGAGTATTTAGGCAACTAAATGTTGTTTTCATCAAGTGATCTTGGGCCCATCGGATTCATCTCGTTGAGACACTTGATTTGACCATAAACTTGTCATATTTGAATATCATTTCGCCCCCAAAATATATCTCAAAACTTCTTAGATGTTTTGTATGATTTAATCTTATTTGGACTCATATCAAACCATGTTTGATGTCAGCTTGCTCGTTTTATCGAGCTGCTTCATTTGAATTCGAGTGTAGGTAATTCAAGATTTGATTTTTGAAGCTCTTAGTCTAAAAGCATGTTAAGATTCTTGCATGATTAAAATAATTTCTTGAGGACGCATCAATGTGCAAGTAAAAATTATAGGTGTTGAAAATGTAAATACATTGTAATTAAATGTTATGTATGTAACACTTCCTATTATTTTTATATGCTTGTTTAAATTACATTTTTGTTTGACTCAACTAGCATTCGAGGCTATTGTTATGTATGTAACAAACTATGTTAGATGCTTTTTCGTAATTTGATGCTAGCTCATAACCGTTCATTTAAGAAAAAATAAAAACTATCCACGATGAAATTTGTGCCACATATTACATGTTAATATACTTATCTTGTGAAATAATAAATTAATATACTTATCTTGTGAAATAATAAATTAATTAACATATACTTAGAAAAAAAATAATTTGATTAAAAAATGAAATATAATAAAAAAAATAAAGAAATGTAATAAAAATAGCCCGACTTTTATGCCAAAGGTATTTTTGAGCGCATATTAGGTCAGGACTCCTAACGTAGAGCTAAGTTCAGATCCAGTGTTATAAGAATATTCCACTCTGTTACAGGAGTATTCTTTATGTGTTATTTTGTAAAACTGAAGTGTTATTTGTATAATACGCTAATAACACTTTATTTTTTACAAATAATACATAAGAAAAATTCTTATAACACACTGGAATATGACTATAACACTGGATCCGAACGTAGCTTTACGTTCAAAGTCCTGATGTAATATTTTTTTAGTATTTTTTTGGGGAACTATATAAAAAAATTTACAAACATGCCGCACTAGTTTCATGTATTTATAGATCTATCTTCAAGTTTTGATATTAACATTTATATTACACATGGAGCAACTCATAAAAAATGGCACCATTGCTAATTCTCTTAAAAAAAAAATTAAAATTTTACGTGCATATTTTCTTATGTAACTACAATAAAAATAATAAATTTTAAATTGTAGATATCTAAATATATAAAAATTTGAGTACGATGTAGAAATGCATACGGTGTCCGATCCGAACTGTTCATAACAATAAAAGTTGTATTTCGGTGGGCTCTAATTTTTTTTAAAAAAAAAAATTAATGAAACACGATATGCGGTGCAGATCGAACACTACATGCGTTACGGTGTCCGTATGAAATAATTTTTGGTACAAAACTAAATTTTGTTGAGAAAGTTTTTAATAAACATAAACTTGAGATGACGCGGATTATTTATGCAAATCAGTGCACAAGCAATACACGTATTTACTAAAATACCCTTAAACTTCTGATGACGTGTCTGATTTATGCAAATCAGTGCACGAACAATAAACGTATTTACGAAAATACCCCTCCCNAAACTTCTGATGACGTGTATGATTTATGCAAATCAGTGCACAAACAATAAACGTATTTACGAAAATACCCCTCATCTCGGGTTTCGAGAGGTGAAGATTTTTTATGGCCGTTAGTGGCCGAGAAGAATTGTTCGCTTGGTGGAAAGCAGTAGTTTTTTAATTGATGTGGATTTTATAGTTTATATTAGTTTGACTAATTGTGGGCATGTAAGCGTTACCTGCACGCGAGGGACCAAAAGCAGTGAAAAAAAGAAAAAATCTTATATATTAAGGCTGAACAGAAAAATAAATCTAATTGGGTCGAACCTTTCGATTTGCTTTAAAAGTCGCGTTGTGTATTTTAGATCAATATCCATTGGGTATGTTTGGAATAGGTGGTATGCATTGGTTTACAGGATTTTCGTTTCGAAAGCATCCTGAGGTCTTAAATAATAGTTTTTAGGAGGAGGCAGTTTGATCACATTAAAAAAAAAATTAATATAATCGATTTGAATTATTTTTAGTTGTTACTTTTAAAATAGCATCTGTTAATTATTTTCACTTTTTTCTTAACTCTTTATTATTATATTTGGAACGCACCGGCACGAATCTTGAGGAGATCTTATGGATTAGGAGATAGAAAAGTACAACTAAGAAGGGCCTACCGACAGAAGACCAAATGGCCCACTTGATTATATGTAACCCCCTAAATCCNTTTTATAGTTTATATTAGTTTGACTAATTGTGGGCATGTAAGCGTTACCTGCACGCGAGGGACCAAAAGCAGGGGAAAAAAAATCATATATATTAAGGCTGAACAGAAAAAAGATATCTAATTGGATCGAACCTTTCGATTTGCTTTAAAAGTCGCGTTGTGTATTTTAGATCAATATCCATTGAGTATGTTTGGAATAGGTAGTATGCATTGGTTTTACAGGATTTTCGTTTCGAAAGCAGACTGTCTTAAATAATATTTTATAGAAGGAGGCACTTTGATCACATTAAAAAAAAAAAAATAATATAAAGGATTTGAATTATTTTTAGTTGTTAATGTTAAAATAGCATCTGTTAATTATTTTTACTTTTTTCTGAAATCTTTATTATTATATTTGGAACGCACCAGCACGAATCTTGAGGAGATCTAACGGATTAGGAGATAGAAAAGTACAACTAAGAAGGACCTACTGACAGAAGACCAAATGACCCACTTGATTATATGTAACCCCCTAAATCTGGGCTGGAGATGGATTAGATGTAAGTCATCCGAACCAAGGACTAAGGTCAATCGAGTCGAGCAGAGGCAACGATCAATCTACCGCCACAACCCAACTTAAGGGAAGAGTTCAATATCCTCAGCCGTCTCACGGACGCTAATGAGATTCCTCATCGGAGGCCAAGAATTAATAATAACATAATTCATGAGCATTCTAAATGACTCTCTCGTTAAGGAATGAGCTACAAATTGGATGATGGATATTCACCCGATGCTCGATGGCCTAGTCTCATTTTGCCGACACGAGCTCCTCATACAGAGATCAGTAGTCGACAACCATACTAGAATAGCAAACCGGCAGAGCCAAGTCAATCAAGTCAAGTCTTTCCAAACCCAAACATTTCAAAGGCAGATCAACGACTCCAATTCGGCACAGTCGAACGAGTAGGCCTTGTCAAACCAAAACCCAATGATTTCAACAAATCAAGTCAGAAAGTAGCCGATTTGTGGATCCATATATGTAAAACACATAAAATATCATGTAATATCCTCATTAAAGCAGGGTTAAACATGTAATTTCATATATTATACCACTTCCTCTATAAATAAGGGAATCATTTTACCGGAAAGGCTTAATCAACAAATCATATTAATATTCATTATTTGGCATCTCTCTCTCTCTCACGCTCATGTCTTATGCTCTATTTCTTGATCGTGATTCGCAGAGAAATCATGATCTAACATTTTAAATGGTGTGGTGAGCATGGATCATGTCATAAACAAGAAGAAGAGTGACACACGGAGAAGAAAACCCCAACAGGGACACTTGTAATATAGAGTGCACTAGAGATTTATGCGATAACAAATTCAAGAGCTAAAATACCACATGATGGATGCCCTTTAAGAGGCATTGAATTGGGGAAGGGAGTAGAAACCTTAAGTGAAAGGTTCAGTGCCCAATGACCAAAAGACATCCTTACTTGTGAAAANCAAGAAGAAGAGTGACACACGGAGAAGAAAACCCCAACAGGGACACTTGTAATATAGAGTGCACTAGAGATTCATGCGATAACAAATTTAAGAGCTAAAATACCACATGATGGATGCCCTTTAAGAGGCATTGAATCGGGGAAGGGAGTAGAAACCTTAAGAGAAAGGGTCAGTGCCCAATGACCAAAAGACATCCTTACTTGTGAAAGGGGAAAGAGATTCCCAGTACTTTGACAGTAATGGGTCAGCGTCGATGAATAGAAAGTGTTTCAATGGTATTAAGGTGCCCCACTGAGAGAATACGTTCCCTCGACTAAGTTCTAAACCTAACCCCACCCCCCTCCCCCCGCTCAGAACGATTCAAAATTACTTTATAAAAATCTTACAAGAGTTACATGAGTCTGACTGATCTAATTGACCGCACAGTTTCCTTTGTATGGAGCATGTGTTTGCTGAGGATAACAGATGCATAGAAGTGTCACCTCTTCTTCATCATACTGAGGGAGTCAGCCCTCTGACAATTCAATGGATTGCTACCATGGGTTATTACCTTGTTTTTTAACTTCAAAAAGATGTTTGTGGCATAGTTGAGAGTGCCAAGAAGCCCTAGAAAAGTTCACAAGCCCTTATGCACATAAGGTATGAGTAGAATGAGAGCCTTTGCTCAGTTGTTACTGAATTTCATAAGTAGACGTCAGAAGTACGAGATCAAAAACCTACGGAAGCACATACTACCCTAAGCCAATGACTAAAAGGAAGGTTTGTTTTNAGGCATTCAATTGTTGAGATTTTGGGTGTTAGCCAATATTGGGGCTAATTTGGGGATTTTGTCAAAGATGGTTAGCCAAGGTATAGTTGAACAAAATGAAATTGGGAATATTTTAGATTTATTAGGATTAGAAATTTTTGGAATTTTTGGATTTTGGGTCATGGAGGGGTATCTTGGTAATTTGGTCATTATTGGAAATTTTGACAAATTTAGGTGTATTCAAGGTGTTTAAAATGGGTTTTGATCAATTTTGGGTATTTTGGCAAAGTTTGGATATTTTAGCCAAATTTGGGTCTCAAGGGTAGTTAGGTAATTTGGAGGTGCCTAGGGGCAAAAGACCAAATTAGGCATTTCACATAGATTTGGATAAATATCCATTCTAAATAAACCATGAATTAATGTACTGTGAAGATATGGTGTATCCTAGTTCCAAGTCAACACCTAGAGTTGACCCTAAAGCCAAGTAATCTTATAGGGACTTTTCTTGAGTTCTCTTATAATAATCTTACCTACTAAATGCTAGAGGTTAAGATCAATATGTGGAATTTCAAGTTGAGTAAAAANAAATAATTTTTGGTACAAAACTAAATTTTGTTGAGAAAGTTTTTAATAAACATAAACTTGAGATGACGCGGATTATTTATGCAAATCAGTGCACAAGCAATACACGTATTTACTAAAATACCCTTAAACTTCTGATGACGTGTCTGATTTATGCAAATCAGTGCACGAACAATAAACGTATTTACGAAAATACCCCTCCCCTCGGGTTTCGAGAGGTGAAGATTTTTTATGGCCGTTAGTGGCCGAGAAGAATTGTTCGCTTGGTGGAAAGCAGTAGTTTTTTAATTGATGTGGATTTTATAGTTTATATTAGTTTGACTAATTGTGGGCATGTAAGCGTTACCTGCACGCGAGGGACCAAAAGCAGTGAAAAAAAGAAAAAATCTTATATATTAAGGCTGAACAGAAAAATAAATCTAATTGGGTCGAACCTTTCGATTTGCTTTAAAAGTCGCGTTGTGTATTTTAGATCAATATCCATTGGGTATGTTTGGAATAGGTGGTATGCATTGGTTTACAGGATTTTCGTTTCGAAAGCATCCTGAGGTCTTAAATAATAGTTTTTAGGAGGAGGCAGTTTGATCACATTAAAAAAAAAATTAATATAATCGATTTGAATTATTTTTAGTTGTTACTTTTAAAATAGCATCTGTTAATTATTTTCACTTTTTTCTTAACTCTTTATTATTATATTTGGAACGCACCGGCACGAATCTTGAGGAGATCTTATGGATTAGGAGATAGAAAAGTACAACTAAGAAGGGCCTACCGACAGAAGACCAAATGGCCCACTTGATTATATGTAACCCCCTAAATCCGGGCTGGAGATGGATTAGATGTAAGTCATCCGAACCAAGGACTAAGGTCAATCGAGTCGAGCAGAGGCAACGATCAATCTACCGCCACAACCCAACTTAAGGGAAGAGTTCAGTATCCTCAGCCGTCTCACGGACACTAATGAGATTCCTCATCGGAGGCCAAAAATTAATAATAACATAATCCATGAGCATTCTAAATGACTCTCTCGTTAAGGAATGAGCTACAAATTGGATGATAGATATTCACCCGATGCTCGGTGGCCTAGTCTCATTTTGCCGACACGAGCTCTTCATACAGAGATCAGTAGTCGACAACCATACTAGAATAGCAGACCGGCAGAGCCAAGTCAATCAAGTCAAGTCTTTCCAAACCCAAACATTTCAAAGGCAGATCAACGACTCCAATTCGGCACAGTCGAACGAGTAGGCCTTGTCAAACCAAAACCAACTGATTTCAACAGATCAAGTCAGAAAGTAGCCGATTTGTGGATCCATATATGTAAAACACATAAAGTATCATGTAATATTCTCATTAAAGCGGGGTTAAACATGTAATTTCATATATTATACCACTTCCTCTATAAATAAGGGAATCATTTTACCGGAAAGGCTTAATCAACAAATCATATTAATATTCATTACTTGGCATCTCTCTCTCTCTCTCTCACGCTCATGTCTTATGCTCTATTTCTTGATCGTGATTTGCAGANTTAATTTAATACTTTGTTAGTTAGAGACAATATTCTCTATTGTATTATTATTATGAAAATATGATCCATCTTTTAAAAACATTGAAATAATAGCTTCTGGGTTGAGATAATGTTAGTGTTTATGAGAGATGAAAGACTAAATTCTTTTAGAATAGCAAGAGGAGTGATTTGCCTAAAGTATTCGAAGGCCCATTATATAAACTTTATTTATTGATCCTACATTTTTTTTTTTTATTTTGAAGTCTCATAATCATCAGGTTGTTTATTATGAATGGACTCTATGCTATTTCTACAATTGTTTTGTGATTTAATTTTTCTTCTAAGGTGTTGTCTACAGTCACCACACATAAAATTTATTGGATGCAATATCATTTACAACAAGATGCTAATNAGACAATATTCTCTATTGTATTATTATTATGAAAATATGATCCATCTTTTAAAAACATTGAAATAATAGCTTTTGGGTTGAGATAATGTTAGTCTTTATGAGAGATGAAAGACTAAATTCTTTTAGAATAGTAAACAAGAGGAATGATTTGCCTAAAGTATTCGAAGGCCCATTATATCAACTTTATTTATTGATCCTACATTTTTTTTATTTTGAAGTCTCATAATCATCAGGTTGCTTATTATGAATGGACTCTATGTTATTTCTACAAATGTTTTGTGATTTAATTTTTCTTCTAAGGTGTTTTCTACAGTCACCAAACATAAAATTTATTGGATGCAATATCATTTACAACAGGATGCTAAGGCCTTACATAGATATGGATTAAGCCCAAATAGTGAAAGTGATGATATAATGATATAGCATTAAAAATTANTTAAGGACTTAGTGGTGAACTTAAGTTGAAATCCACATGTTAAAAGAAGATTAGG
>JXCR01145485.1:51978-65940 GCA_002079205.1 Phalaenopsis hybrid cultivar | reverse complement strand
GCACATGTCCCCCTCATGCCTTTCCCTTAAATTCTCCCTAAAGGACAGATGAGATGGGAGGAGACATCCTTTAATAAATAGTACTTTGCATGTGAGGATTCTTTAAAATGTACATTATTGCAATGTAATTTTAATATGAATTTTTTAAATTAATTTTTTTAAATTAAATGTGGGGCATGATGGTAACAAATAATAAGATAAAAAATTACATAACAATAAATAACATTAAGGAATAAAGCCATATTAGCATGTGTAATATAGTTATCATATTGATTATTGAAATCCAAAATTAAACTCAAATATTATATTTTTTTACTCTAGTGGCTAAAAGTTTTTTTTATCCTAAATAGCAGTAACATAAATAATTTATTTTATTTTTTTGCGGGCAGAATAAGTACTCAAATATGATATTTTGGGATTCTTCAAATTGTGTCTAACCAAAATACTTTATGTTTTAGAACATGTAAATACTAATAAGCATCGGATTATTCTTGATTTGATATAATTAATAGAATTGATATGTCCTCAAAAGTTATTTTATTCATGTATGAATCTCGGGACAATTTGAACTATAAATATTTCGGATTCAAATTCAAGATTATCTGGAGGCCTGATCCCAACAAGTTTATAGTCATACTGGTCGTCTCGGCTTGGCAAACCTAATGAAGTCGAAATTTGTTTGATCTGAGTGCGACCAAGCCCAGGCTTTGCATGACCAATTGATCAATTATTAAATGGATTCTAAATCTGACAGACTTATAGTCAAATATAGTTTCTAGTTTAGTTGAATCCATCGAGCGAAAGATTATTAGATTTTGTTATCATTAAGGCACTCAAATGCTTATAGAACACCATCTGATCAAAGGGATAGTTCTGGGCCATATAACGGAGTGGTCTTTATTTGTGTTGTATGTTATAATGGATCTCTCACGAAAATATAAGTAGACCCCCACTCCCTTCATGAAAGGGGGGATTTAAGACTTGGACCCGGAGGAGAAAATTGAAGGAGCTTCAAACTCTTAAGGATCCCTGAGCGCTGCCGCCGCCGAACAGTTGACAACCAAGTCGTCGTCGACTTGCCACCATTATCGAACCACTGCCACTAATGCCCAAATGGCATCTTCAAATCGTCACCATCGTCGAACGACCACCACTACACTGCTACTGTCATCGAGCTGCCATAATGGAGCAGTCACTACTGCTGGCTGTCGCGCCACCACCGACTACTGTTGCCCATACCGTACCACCATTATACAATCATCATCATCGAGTCTAATTCTGATCTCAGGATATTTTTTCCTTGAAAGCTTTCCAAACTAATTCTGATCTCAATTTCATTCACAAATTATTTTGAAGATTCTATGGTCGACTCTCTATTAATAGCCTTCTATACACATTAAAGGCAAGATGTCTTCCAAACTTATTTTCTCTCTCAGAAATGAGAGTAACCTGGCCTCTGACCCAAGCTCTTTGAACGGTGATCCCCAATCAAGTCCGGAATGGGTTTAAGTGAATCTAACTTCTCTATAATTAACAAGGAATCCTCACCTCGAGACTATAGGTCCCCTATCAAAATCAATAATCTGAGTTTATTGTTGTATACTGCCACAAAAAATTCAACATCTCATCTTCGCTTAGTACTATCATCAATTCCTAAAATCTTCAACATTCATCACATGTGAACCACCTTCTAACATCATTCAAGAATCTGAAGGCTGTAAAATACTTGTTTACTATGCGAATTGGAAGAGAAAATAAACAAGATGGATTATTTGGAAAGAATTGGAATTTAGAAGCCACTCCTAAGAGAGAAATCCTAAAGCAATCCCTACACGGCTTAATGAAGTGGTTAATTGTATTCCAAATCTGACAAAGTTAAAATCAAATCGAGTGTCTAGTTGATCTATTGGACTGAGTTCACTTGATTCTGTTATTTTTAGGGACTCAAATGCTCATAAAACATCATCTAATTAAATGGATCGCTCTGGGTCGTCTGATGAAGCGATTCAGATTCATTTGGTATTTAGAGAAGATACCAATCACAAAAGCTATATATAGACCCTCATTCCCTTAAAGAAATGAGAGACTTTGGGATGTAGACCTGGAGGAGAAAGCTGAATGAGCTCCAAGTTCTTAAGAATTCTTGAGCTTCAACATCGTCGGACCGTCGCTATTACAGTTAGACCACTGTGGTCGAGCCACCGCCATTATCAAACTACCTTCGTCGCTCCCCAACCGCCTCCATCAATCTACTGCCACCTTCAGACCACTGCTTCCCGACCAACATCAGTTGTTGTCACCACCTCCAGACCACCATTGACCGACCACTGCCTTCAAGTTGTCACCACCATTGGATCACCGTCACCACTTCTCGGTCATTGCAGTTTGGCCACTCTTATCGAAGACACTTGCAACAGATTTTCTAGCACACGACTCCTACATCGGCCTTTCTTCATAACCAATGGGTCATCGCCACTTTTTCAACATTCACCACCACTTCCCCAGCGTAAATCATATCCCACTCGTGTAATATTGCTTCTTGCTCTTCAAGAGTCGGTGAAATTTTATAGCATACATCTACACTACATTTATAGTGGAATCATTTCAATCGGAACATGTTCTTGATTTTTGCCCATTCAATTTTCCTTNCTTACCCTCAATTCTTGTATTCATCCATTGGGATAGATACAGAATTTGAGGTAAAGTGCTCTTCCATTTAAATTATGAAAATTACGGGGTCAGTTTGACTTCATCTTTTTCCAAACTAAATTTTTTTTAACTCGAAGCGGGCAACGATTTCAATTCCGATGACCGACAGCTTCTTACGGGCAAACTCCACACCAAAAATAGTGCCGACACAGGGCTTTAATATTTATGTATAATGGTTAGATATGCTAGTTATCACTAAATTTCTATAGCTCTTGAGGATTAAGAAAAACCCACATTCACGAGTCCTTACGATACTTTTGCTTTTAGATTAATGTGATTTGGATTATGCAATGCACCTACAACTTTTCAAAGGTGCATGAACTCCATTTTCTGCGAGTTATTTAAGAAAGAAATTGAAGTGCTTATGGATGATTTTTGAGTGTTCGGTACTTCATTTGATTCATGTTTAAAAAATTTAGAAGAAGTACTAAAACACTGCGAAGAACAAATTTAGTTCTTAATTATGCAAAAAGCCAATTTATCATTGTAGAAGGAATTGAACTTGGATATAAAATTTCAGAAAATGATATGTAAGTAGCTCCAAAAAAAATTCAAGTTATTGCTAAACTACCTCCTCCTATTACGACCAGAGGAATTAAGAGATTTTTAGGACATGTTGGTTTGTACAATTGATACATTAGTTATTTTTCAAAAATCACTAAGACTCTGTGCCAACTTTTAATCAGGAGTGCCTAAATGCCTTCAAATAATTAAAAGTAAAATTAATCACCGCTCCAATTATTATTTCACCTGATTAGGGGAAACTATTTGAGTTGATGTTTGATGCAAGTAATTATAAGATTAGTGCTACTTTGTGACAAAAATATGATAAAATTTTTAAAATAATAAATTATGCTAGTAAGACTCTTAATGAAACCCAAATTAATAATACTACTACAGAGAAAGAGTTATCAGCAATATTGTATGGCTTTGATAAATTTAGGGCTTATCTTATTGGAATCAAATGTATTTTGCTTACTGTTGTGAGCTTTTTATGTGTTATAAATGTTTTTCAACACCACAAAACATAAGACAACTATACTAAAGAATATGTAAATTAATCACAATAAAATGTACTTCAGAATAATAATTTTTCTCCTTTAAAATATCTAAAGATCCCACTTTTAGTGAATTAAGGCGTACTTTTTGTTTCTAATCGTCACTAGTTTGCAAAAACAAGTATGCGTATCGCTCGAGTAATAAAGAGCTCTAATCGAGTCCTATGTATCGATCCCATGGGGAGGTAAAAAATTGTTAGGGAAATCACGCGAAAGCACAATATTTAAATTACAGAAAACTTGAGTAAGAAAACAGGTCAAAATTTGTTTAATGTCACTAAAGAACAACTTTTACTACACTAATCTCTAAACTTCAAAGCTGAATTTACTAAAACTAAACTAGGATTTGTAATGAAGAGTTCAAAATTAAGAAAGCATCCTTCGCCTTACAACGACATTATTGACAGTGAATTATCAAATTGTAGAAATTTATATTGTGCCAAAAAAGAGAAATTATATTCTTTATCCTTTTTACAAGTGATAAAGAACATTGGCTAATCCAGTGCTTAGTCCGTAAATCTGCGGTTAGGCTGGGAAGATATTGTCTCTCACTCCAGAGTTCTTACATTCCCCTCGTCTGAAGGATAACATCTCACTTTAGTTTCCAAACGCCTAACCAAATTGGGGATTTTAATCTGTCACCCTAAAGTCTCAAATTCTACACCCATTAAGGATATTTCCCTAATTATTTGTAGTTAACCCCATGGACTACATTCTCATCCATGAAATTGAATGTGCTTCTTACTTTTTTGTAGAAAGCATAGCCCTCTCGGATTGAATGTTTCACAAAAAATTTTAGCAATTCAATTGGTCAGATTAAAACTTAAATGAAGTTTAAAGTTTGAATCATTACAAATATTAAATTAAAATATTGCACAACAATATGGCTCTTCACATGATCATTTCTCTTTGTAGGGAGAAGGATAAAGAAATCTACTCAGAATTCATGACGAGGATTGACCAAAAGAAAATATATTGAGATTTTCATACCTATTTTATACTATTTTTGATGATATTGAATTTAAAGAAAGTTATTTTTGATGTTTTGTTGCAGGAATGATGAAATAGGGTCATTGGAGAAAAAAGATGCAAAAAGGAGCAAATTTGGAGCAAAAAGGACCAAAATGTGAAGAATTGAACCAGGGCGCTGACGGTGCCATCGACCCCGCCGATGACAAGATTTCCCCGAGACTCTAGATTTAATTCATTAAGAAGGCCCGTCGATGGCGCCCTCAAGGCCGCCGACGGTGAGCTCGGCGTTTATGACCAACTAGGCTTTGGATGAGGACAAATTTTGAAGGGATGCTTAGGCAACTCTTGGGAAAGCTCATCCACGTCTTTAAAGAGAAGACTTTGGCTAAAAATAGGAGGGGAGAGACTCAAAATTGAAGTGTGCAACAAGTGTAGAGAGTCTAAATTGTGAGGAATTCTTTGAGAGATTGTAAGAATGGAGAGAAAGTGAGAGATTTCTTCCTTCTTGCTGCTTCGAAGAGGAATTCTGTGTGATGTAAAGAAAGGAAGAGATTCAGAGGAACTTCGAGGAGTTTTCTCGGGGAGAAATTAGAGATAAATTTATTTATTATTGTAGTTTGTATGATTTTGATTTTCTATACGAATTTTGAGTTTTGCTGTGTTTTCCCCATGAGATCTGAGTAGTTTTCTCTGTTTTTCTCCTTGTCTTGAGATTTATGAAATGGTGATTTAAATTGGTGAAACCATGAAAATGTTTAAGAAATTGTGATGATCTTTTCACTTTGATCTTAATTTACTTTCAATCTGACCAATTGATTTGTTAAAATATGTTGAGTTTTACAAGTAAAGTGAAGACTACATCTAAGATTCTGGGTGGTCAAAGCCCTTGGAAGTTGGGTACAAATTAAATAGGGAAATAAAATTATCGGGCGTAGAATTGGAGATTTTAGAGTGACAAACTAAAATCTAATAGGGAAATAATATTATCGGGCGTAGAATTGGAGATTTTAGAGTGACAGAATAAAATCCCCAAGGAAATAAATTATCAATTTAGGGAGGTCAAAGCCCTTGGAAGTTGGGTGCAAATAAATAACTAAGGATTTAGGGAGGTCAAAGCCCTTGGAAGTTGGGTGCAAATAAATAGGGAAATAATATTATCGAAAATAGAGAAATAATACTATGGCGTAGAATTGAAGATTTTAGAGTGACAGACTAAAATCCCCAATTCGGTCCTATCGTTTGGCTGTGATTTAGGGAGGTCAAAGCCCTTGGAAGTTGGGTGCAAATAAATAGGGAAATAAAATTATCGGTTTAGGGAGGTCAAAGCCCTTGGAAGTTGGGTGCAAATAAATAGGGAAATAATATTATCAGGCTAGAATTGGAGATTTTAGAGTGACAAACTAAAATCCCCAATTCGGTCCTATCGTTTGGGTGCTTAAGTGTAGTTGTTAGCCCTTAGGTTAGGGGAATGTGGGAACTCCGAAGCGAGAGACGGTATCCTCCCAGCCTAGCCGCAGAATCAGTAAATAAGCATAGCATTAGTTAATGTTCTTTATGCTGGACCAAAGGGTAAAGAGTAGGTATGCTCCTATTTGGCACAATATAATTTGAACTGATTCACTTTAACAATTCACTATAATTTCTTGACAAGGATAATGATGCTTTCTTACATATTGAACATCACATTTGAACCTTCATTAATATAATTAGTTATTTAATAGTTACTAAAATTACATATTTATTTCAATTGCCTATTAGTGACAGATAAGTAAATTGAACTTTTTTGTTGTGATTAAAGTATTGCTTTTCTAAAATCTTAGTTCATAGTTCTAATCTTACTTTATGTGGGATTGATATCTAGGACTCCATTAGAGCCCTATATTGCTTGAGCGAAACGTATACTTGCGTTGATAAGTGTGACTTTACAATTATTGAATATTTATTACATCCATATTTATCAAATCTATAACTGTTATTAAGGTTTTGGTACAATTGTTGAGAAAGTAAATCTTTTAGTAGCAGTATTAAATACTTATATTTTTCAGCATATATAAAGTTGCGGTCACGTTTTTGGCGCCGTTGCCGGAGAGTGAGTAAAAAAAAATCATAATTAGAGTAACAGACAAATTCAAATTATTAGAAAATTTTTACTTGAATTGCAACTTATTTTCATATATAGTTTACTGTTTTACTGTGTACAGATTTCAAATTGTATACGTAAATTTGGACCTAAAAATCTTATACCCTACGATTTGGAATTAGAACGCACTGTTAGAAAAATTAGAAGATTGAGAAGAGAACCTAGAAATTTTGATACAATGGAAAACAACATGAACAATCAAGGAATAGAAAATGAACACCAACCTAGACCCCTACGAGATTATGTAAATCCAACAGCAGGTGGAATTCACTTATCTATCCAAAATTCTGATGTAGCTGCTAATTATTTTGACCTTAAACCTGCTTTTTTCCAAATGGTACAAAAAGATTAATTCAGAGGTACACCAAATGAAGATCCTAATTTACACCTTGCTAGTTTTTTAGAACTGTCTGCTACTTTTAAATATGATAGAGTTTTGAACGATATTGATAGACTTAGACTTTTTCCTTTTTCATTGAGCGATAAGACTAAGATTCGGTTAAATTTGTTAGTACCAGGATCTATTAGAACTTGGGGAGAACTTTCAGAGAAAATTCTATCAAAATATTTCCCTCCATCCAAAATTGCTAAACTTAGAAATGACATAACATCGTTTTGTCAAATCGATGGAGAGTCAATATATGAAGCTTGGGAGAGATTTAAAGACCTTCTTAAGAAATACCCTCATCATTCGTTACGAGATTGGCTGATAATTCAAACTTTTTATAATGGATTAGTGGGATCACTTAGATCGATTATAGATGCTGCGGCTGGTGGTTCGTTAATGTCAAAACCTTTTGATGAGGCTTATTCGTTAATAGAAGAGATGGCTACCAACAATTTTCAATGGCCCTCTGAAAGAGTAAATCCTAAAAGAGTAGCTAGTATCCAGGATTCTAATGCAATATCTATGTTAGCTTTGCACGCTGCAATATCAAAGAAATTAAATCATTATGGGATGAATTATTCTTCAACACCTCCTATGATAGTAAATCCTAAAAGAGTATCTAGTATCCATGATTCTGATGCAATATCTATGTTAGCTTCACAGATTGGCTAAAAGAGTAGCTAGTATCCATGATTCTGATGCAATATCTACGTTAGCTTCACAGATTGCTACTAAAAGAGTAGCTAGTATCCATGATTCTGATGCAATATCTATGTTAGCTTCACAAATTACTGTATCAAAGAAATTAGATCATTATGGGATGAATTATTCTCCAACACCTCCTATGATGGAAGAGAGAATTAGATCATTATGGGATGAATTATTCTCCAACAGCTCCTATGATGGAAGAGAATTCATCTCGGCAATTTGTGGATGTTCAACCTTCATATGAGACTTTAAATGCTATTAATAGACCTAACAACCATATTCGAACTATTATAACCCAGGTTGGAAGAATCATCCAAATTTTAATTGTAATAACAATTCTTTTACAAATCAATAATGGGCAAACAACCCAGTGAACCGATTAGAAAATTCATCCAACCAAGAAAATGTTAACTACAGAGCTTCTTATCCCGCAGTATTTAACAATAACACTCAAATTAAGGAGAAGAAGTTGTCTATGGAAGAGCTGATATTAAATATGGGTCAACAATTGCAGAATCAAGGAAATCAATTACAAATTCAAGGAAATCAATTACCAAATCAAGGAACTGCTATTAATAATATTGAAAATCAATTAGGGCATATCGCTACTACGCTTAGTAACCGAACATTAGTAACTTTTCCTAGTACTGTGGAACCAAATCCTAAAGATCAAGGAAAAGAATAGATAAAAATGATACAGTTATGTTGACCTTACTTCTGGTTGAGGTCTAGAAATCTCTTTAGTAGCCTAGGTCTAGCCATAGGACTATCCTACTGACTAGTCTTAGAAAACTAGAAAAGCCTAGGTCTAGCCATAAGATTTTCCTATAGACTAGTCTTAGAAAATTAGAAAGGGTACCCTCAACCATTAGAAACTCAAAACTCTTCTCTTTACTCAACTTGAAGTTCCACATATTGGTCCTAACATCTAGCACTTAGTATGTAAGATCATTATGAGGGAACTCAAGGAGAGTTCTTATAAGGCTACTTGACCTTAGGATTGACCCTGGGTGTTGGTTTGGAGCTAAGATATACAATACCTTCATAATACCCTGGCTAAGACCAATACATGAGGACTCAAAATGGGGATTTCATTGATACATGGTTCATTTAGAATGGATATCTATCCAATTCTACTTGAAATGCTCATCTTTGGTCTTCTGCCCAAGACACCCCCAAGTCACCTAACTACCCTTGTGACCCCAATTTTGGCTAAATTACCAAATCACATCAATTGGACTTATAACCATGCCAATTGGCCCAAAGAAATGTTGGACTTGCCTCATAGCAATATTTTACATCAATGTTTGACCATAAATTTGCATTGGTAAAACCTTTTGATCATCCAATTTGGTTTAAATCCAAAACCCAAAATTAGCCTCAAAATTTTGCATTGGTAAAACCTTTTGATCATCTAATTTGGTTTAAATCCAAAACCCCAAATTAGCCCTTTTTGATCATCCAATTTGGTTTAAATCCAAAACCCCAAATTAACCCCAATATTGGCTAACACTCCAAATCTCAACAATTGAATGCCCTAAACCCCAAATTGGCATCTAATTTTTTTTTAAAAATCTTTTGTGGGTCATTTGTGACCAAAACTCAAATTGACATTCAATTTTTGTTGAAAATCCTTTATGAGGTCATTTGTGACCAAACACAATACCCAATTTGAGCTTAGTCTAAAAGCTAGCTCAAGTTTGACCCAAATTAGCCCCATATGCCTAATTTGGGTCTAAATCCAAATTCCTTCAACNTATGGTCAAATGAGCCTTACCTTAACTCATCCTAGACTCTAGAGTTGAGTTTAAAACTAGCCACCAACCCATAATTAAGCTTGATATTTATCTCATGGGTAAATTTCTTTTTTTTTAATTTTTAAAGGGATAAAGAGAAAGTTAAATCAAAGTACTTGCTATACCACATGTCAATACTCTATGGTGTCATTTTTGCTGCTCATTATAAGCTTTGAACCATGACCAACCCTTGGTTAACTACTTTAACCCAAGCTAAAGCCCAAAACCGTGAGCCCCCACATGGCAATACCCAAATTCATGCCAAGAAGCCACCTCAGCCCAAATTGAGCTGAGAGCTCCTCTGCTTAACACCTAAGCAGTAGGGCTAACCCCTCAATTGGCCAGCTAAGCTTCTCCTTGGACAATTTCTATAAAATGCTCCCCTACGGCCATAAATAGAGGGGTAAAAAAATTTTTCACCAAGGCCTCCCAAACTCCTCAGAGAGCTTCTCTAACAGTCCCTTAGCACATTACAATCCATTTCCCTCTCCGAATTCCACCACAGAAATCCAATTTTGAGTTTGAATTCCAGCCCGAAACTAGGACAAACTTCAACTCCAAACCTACACAGCACCAAACTTCAAACAAATTGGCTCTACACCTTCACAACAGTGAAGGAAGCCAAACCACCATCAATTCCCCCTCTGAAATAGCCTCTACCATAGCTCTCAACCAACATCTAAAATTTGCTGTGGTCAAAATCATATATAGGCCTTACACCAGAGCCAGAGGCTTCATCATTAAGCTCCTTTGGGACCCAACGAAGGTGTGGAGAATCTCTGATTGAGGCCAAACCTCTCGGAGCAAAGGTATAACCTCACTCACTCTCCCGAGCCTTTGTGAGCTCTCCATTTATGATGGCTTGATTTCATCGTATGTTTACCATATTGATGTGTTCATCTCTTCAAGACGAATAATTTAAAAAAAAAATCATCAAAATCCATTATGAAACGAGAGAGATATTAAGATTTTAAGTTGGACGGCTCTCGGTTAAGGCCATCGGGGACGATGAATGGATGCCGTCCATTCTCGGGTGTATTGAATGGATGGCGGAGATCAATCCGGATGATCCTCTGTAACGATATGGCGGGCCGCGTGGCAGCTGACTCAGAAGGCGGCGTCGAATAGAAGCACGCCGCGTGGCTGTTTGATGGATCCGATGATTCCAGTCAGCCCGTGGTTTGGAATAAATAAATAGGGGTATTTAATAAATTCAGAAAATAGCCCCTAAACTTCAAAAATCCAAATGTTTGCATAGAAAATTCATAAAAATAAAATAAAAATACCCTCTTGCTCAGTGAATAGAGGAAAATCATAGGAATTATTTTCACATTAATTTGATGCATAAATTATTTTTAAAAAATGAATTAGGGTTAGAGGTTTTTCAATTCTCCATTCATAGAATTATTTTCACATTAATTTGATGCATAAATTATTTTTAAAAAATGAATTAGGGTTAGGGGCTTTTCAATTCTCCATTCATATTGGGTTATCACCTTGATCCCAAATTTTTATATGTTGTAGTCTCTGTTTAGGTGCACAATTTGAACATTTTTATAAAGACATAGGAGATCTCTAGATAGAGATCTTAATTTTCTAAGTTTTTATATATTTTCTATTCAAATAATTATAGAAAATAGTATGTGGCTTAGAAAATTCTATAAAAATTCATGTAAGTTCCTTATGGCCAGAGTAGTCTTAGGAAATAATTTCATGATTTTTAAAAATCAAAACATCATAGTTTTGAGCAAACCTTAATTTGCTTAAAACATTTAGTTTGAAGCACACAGAGATTACAATCACTTGATTTTTGTTCTCCATTGAGGCCCATGAGTCAAAAAATTTACCATAAAAATTTCAGGTCATTTGGAGGTCATTTAATATTTTTAATTGATTTTTAAAAGTTCATAAAAATTTTAAAAGATTTGGAAATCATTTAATATTTTTAATTGATTTTTAAATATGACATCAAATTTGAAACTTAAGTAATTTTTAAAAATCAAAATATAATTCCAAAAATTATGAAACTTAAAAAATTTCAAAGAATTTTGAGATCATTTAATATTCTTAATTGATTTTTAAAAATCATCATGAGGAAACTTTAAATGATTTTTAAAAATCAAAATATAACTCCAAAAATTATGAAACTTAGTTTTTTGAGCTATCTGATATCAGGGGGATTTAATAAAAATAAAAATATATTTAAAATAAAAAAAACTTCATTTTTAGGTTATTTTAAATTTTTTTAATAATTAAAAATATAAAAAAAATCATAAAATATTAAACTTANATTTCATAAAATATTAAACTCATGAAAATGTTCCAAATTATTTCCTAAACACTCAGGAATCATTGGAATATTTTTCCAAGGTCTGAAAATAAAGATATCTATTTTTAAACCTTAAAATGATTTTTAAGGCTTAAAAATAGAATTTTCACCAAAATAATTCTAAAAAATCAAATAAAAATCAGAAAAATACAAAATAAATTTTTATGGGTTCCTTGACCTTAGAGAGATTTTCTAAAAATATAAAACATATTTTTCAACATATAAAAAATTTTATTTTTATTAAAATCCAAAAAAATTCAAACAATTTTAATAAATCACAAAAAAATTTAAAAAACCATGAAATTTTGGCCAAATGACTTTTTGGTCTAGGGCTAGCTCACATAAAAACTTCAAGTGATTAGGATTTGTCTTGATTATCTTTTAAAATTTTCTTTGAAGATGCACATTTTTGCATGAAAATAATTATATAAATCAAATTAAATTTTGAAAATTCACATTTTCTCCTCTGATCTCTTAATTGACTTATCAGTAAGGTTACATAAAAATTTCAAAGTCATTTGACTTAAATTTGACAAATTATGAAAGTTTGCACCCTTAAAGGCAAAATTGTAATTTTGGATATTTTGGCCTTAATGAACATTTACTCATTTGATGGGAAATGGGTAATTACTGATATTAATTAACTCGTTTGATGATTTACAATTAGGCTTTATACAAATGGAAAATGGGTAATTTCTGATATTAATTAACTCATTTGATGATTTTCAATGGGTTTAATTGGTAGAAAACCTACTTCACTTTACCAAATTACAAGATAAATGAATAATTCCTATAATTATCAAAATTTTGAAAATTTCATCAATTTTTGAGTTTAGGGATGATTTCACACCCCTAAAATGATATTTAAAATGATCTTGATAATGACCACTTAAAGTTTTAGATCTTTCCAAAATTAATACATTCACACTCACTTAGGTATAAAGGACTTAGTGATGAATTTAAGCCAATATTAAAACTTGATAAAGAGGATTAGAATAATCAACATAATTAAACTTCTTTTGAACACCACAAGTCCAATTAGGACTAAAAATTTGTTTAAGTGTCCTTAAATACACTAATTTGACCCCTTTAGGGTCTTCACCAGCATAATCTTCAAATTAAAAGACAAATGACATTCACCTTATTCTTAGGGATAATCAAGACATCAATATTCACTGATNATGGAACTCATTAATTTGAGTTTAGTAAATTCATTTCGACTAAGTGATTCCAATAGAAAATAGTGGTGCCGGCACGATGGAACCGTGGGATATTGACTGGTGTCGCTTTAATCAACTTTAATATGCCCATAATAAAATTTAAAGAACTTTAACCATAGGGACACGGACTAAGTGATTCCAATAGAAAATAGTGGTGCCGGGACGATGGAACCATGAGATCTTGACCGATGTCGCTTTAATCAACTTTAATATGCCCATAATAAAAATTTAAAGAACTTTAACCATAGGGTTATCTCGCTTTAATCAACTTTATATGCCTATAATAAAATTTAAAGAACTTTAACCATAGGGTCACCTGATTTGACATTATAATCAAATGACCTAGAACACTTGAACTCTACTACAATAAGGAGCTTGGAGCTTACATGGTAGACAGCCCGACCATCTTCAACAGCAAGAGGATCTACACTATTCCATCCCTTCCTTAGCTTTAATCAACAAAGCCATAGGATATCAAAGTTGTTTGCCTAGCGCAACATAAATGCTCAAAAACATCTTTTAGGCATTTGCACAATCATGTTGTACAATCTAAGCCCTAACTCGCCTTATGATTCCGAGGTTGTCGTTCGTCATGACCTAAATCCTCACACCTTCAAGGTTATTTGTACTGATTGCTTCACA